>ML801150.1:710897-739454 GCA_009831015.1 Picea engelmannii
CCGACTTTATTCATTCAACATCTTGACCATTTCCTCTTGTATTTTCATATACACCTTGTCACTAAATAAAACAAAAATAATGTTAAATTGATATGTTAAAATGAAAAAAATAATTTTCTTGTCCTAACATAAATAAACTAACTCAACAAACTTACTTTTTAAATTCATCACACATTTCTTCCATTGAAATTTCTCCTGACCTAACACATGATAATATAGTTATGATAAGTTTATCATCCTTCACTCCTTGTATTGATCTCCAATGTGTTATAGTCATATCATCCAAAAGAGTTTTTTATGTCAGGACCTGTCTTACTTGTGTCACATATCAATGGTTTAGCCTTCTTAACTCTCTGATTTTTTATACTAACATTTTCCCATAGGGTGAAGATCTCATCTATCAAATCCCATACTTGTCCAGTTCTAAATCCCAATTGAAAATAACTATCCATAGCTCTAAATATATCACTTCCTTTTGCGATTTTTTTCTTTTTCATTTTCATCATCAAGTGGGAATCCTATTTCCATACAACATTGCTTCTGAAACTTAACATCAACATTTGATCTCTCATCACGACATATTTTAGAAAATTCATTATGGATAAATCTCACCCTTTGAATGAAAGTCATATACATTTTGTACTCATTGTTTGTGTTTATATGATCCCATGCCAGTAACTTTGCTTCTGAATCTATTAAACCAACATAAATTATGCATTTGTTTGTCTCAAAAAGAGGATTATTGGGATATTCTTGCATGAATTCTCTCCTAGCCTCATTCTTAATGATTTCATCCAATCACATATTATTTGTAGTCAAAACATTTTGATCTATCAAATTATTCCCTCGTAGGAAATTCCATTGGGTCAACAAGAACTAGGAGTCAACCACATGTGCATATGGATTGTACCTAATCAATGCTTTCAAATTGTGAATATGCAAGTGATGCGGTTTTCTAATTTGATATTTTTATTTCCCTTCTGTGGATTTATAAAGTTGTTTCACATTCAACTGAAATGTGTGGCCATCATCAACTAAGTTTGTCGTCCTCATTCTATTTCGAATGACATTTTGTGTTGTTTTCATAATACCATCCTCTAGATCAACACCCAGTGTTATTATTTCTCTGCTACCTTTAGGACTTTCACTATAATACTCTGAGCTAATGATGGCTTCTTGAACATTATCAACATTTGTTTTCTTCCTCTTATGATTTAAATGTGTTTCATTTAAATCAATGATTTCTTCATAATCAATAGGAATAGACTCATCATCAACCATCACTCTTTTGCATTTATCTTGTTTATTCTTTTTGTGAGAAGGAGTGATAACCTCATTGAGACCAATCTCAACAAAATATTCATTTGGAGTTTCCTCATTTTCAAATGTAACCCTTTTAGGATTTCTAGAATGAGGATTTTTCTTTCTTCTTTCACGTTCTCCTTTGTCTACTCTTGCAGGTTCAACCTCTATTACTTTATGTTTCTTTTTCCTTCCTTCTTGTGTCTTTTCAATATGAAAAGCGTTGATGAAATCCATGATATTATTCTCTGTAGAGTAAATCCCCACTAACATATGCGAAATCCGTTCAGTAAAATCCTGTAAAAATAAAATATGACATTTTCATGTTAATTAAAATTAAAACATTACCATGATACTAAAATAATAAATGACACAAAATTAGAAAAAAAAAACTTACATTTCCTTTCTCAATGGCATCAATGATTGATGCACATAATTATGAAAAACATTCATTCTTGCTGTAATTGCTCAATTTGAAACAATATCTAAACTTGATATAAGTTATTCCTTGTTTGACAAGTGCATAAACAATATCTGTGGCTGACACCAAACATATATCTCGTAACAAGCCAAGTGCCTGATAATTTCCTTGCACATGTTCTAATTCGATACAATACAAATATATATGATCTCCATTGTTGCCTTGCTTGTCTTTAACAAACAAAGAATATTCCAATTTGTTTTCATCTTCCACAGATTTCCACTCTCTAACATTCTTCATTGCCCTTGCTAGCTCAGGTGTTATGCTATCATTTTGTTTCCTAACATTCATGGAGGTTCCAATTGCTTTTTTGGATGCCATTATTGCAGGTCGTGATCCATATATATTCATAGATAATCTATTTCCTTCCATTTGCCTATATTAAGATAAATAAAAAAATTAGTCCTTTTACATTATAATAAACTAAAAAAAAAGCATTGAATAAAAGAACCAATTTAAAAAAAAATTAAAAAAGTTTGACCCATATCTAATTTTTTTTACCCATGGAGTTATTGGGCTTATGCCAGGACCATGACTTGGTCGTAGGGGGGCTAGGGCGACACTCGACATCACCCTAGCTTGGCCAGCCCCATTGCCAAGCCATGGGCATGCCCGAGGCTTGGTCGTGGGGGTTGGGGAAATGCTCGATATCGCACGGGATTGTGCCTTATTTGCAGGGGGTTGGGGCGATGCCTGTGCCTTAATAGTGGGGGGGGGTGGGTTGGGGCGATGCTCGTGCCTTAACAATGGGGGGTCTGGGGCGATGTCGGGCATTTCCCCAACCCCCACGGATAAGCCCCTGACATTGCCCAGTAACCACCATGGGACAAAACTAAAAAAATTTAAGTAAAAAACAATAAAAAAATCTAATTTGTTTTACAAAACTATACCTAAATTTTTTTTTTTTTTTTTTCAAAAAATCTTAAGGATTTTGTTAAATTTTTTTGAAAAAAGTCTCGATTTTTTTAAAAATTTGGGTATTTTGTAGAAAAAATTAAAAAACATCTAAACAAATTTAAGGTTTTTTAATTTTCACATGAACAATTATTATGTGATTCAAAGATAATCTTATAATTGTTGTTTTGGTAAATGGTAAGAATTTATAAAATAGCTAACCTATGAAATGCTAGATTCTCCTCGAACGTCTTCTCGATGTTTCTCCCTTGTAGCTTGTTCCAAATCCTTTAACAAATACTTCCCAAGATATCACACAATGTAAAAAGATAAAACAAGACTGTGTATATATAACACAAATGATATAAATTACCGTTAGTATAATGAATGTGGGATAAATAAAAATTAGGTATATTGTCTACATATATACCTAAAATTATATGGATCATCAATATGTTTAATAAATGTGGGATAAATAAATAAACATGATAAATATTGTATTTAACGTGTAAATAAAAAAATAAAAGAGTAAAAATTGTTTTTAATTTTTAAGGGAAAATAAACGAAAAAAAATTGGGGGGAAATTTTGGAGGGAAATATTTGAGGGAGAAATTTTGGAGGGAATATTTTGGGGTGAAATTTTGGGGAATATTTTGGGGGGGGAATTTTGTGGAGGGGAATTTTGGAGGGGAATTGTTTTTTTGTGGGGGGATTTAGAGGGAAAAGATCATTATGTATGTTATACTAATGTCATAGGGAGGGTGAGAATTTGTATCATTCTATGTTCTTAGAGAGAAAAGATGGCTTCTTCATATAAAAAATATTTTATTTCTGAGACATCAACAATTTTTTCGCATACCCATTCTGTTGGGACTAGGAAATGTGATAGGAATGTTTGTAATGCAAATGAGGTGTCATATTTTTCATCTAGTCAGAATTTTGATCATAGTGCAAGCAATTTTATTCAACATGTTCCTAATGAAAATCGTAAATTAGAGGACTTTGAAGGCACGGATGATGAAGAGGAGGAATATGATGGTGACAAATCTATTCAACAGTTTAATAGTAATGAAAATAATCAAAATGTAGGTCAAAGTGGAGACTATGATCAATGTTTAAATGATTGGGATGAAAATTTTCCTCCAAGTGAGGAGTTTCAAGGTGTCGATGAAGATTTCCAAGGCACCAATGAATATGATGGAGAATTTCCCTCAAGTGGAAATTTTAAAAGCAGTGAAGATGATTATGACAATGGTGGACACTTTTTCCCAAGTGGGGAATTTAAAGAAAACAATGTTGGTGATGATGAATTTCCTCCAAGTGAGTATTTTGAAGGTACCGATGAAGATTTTCCTCCAAGTGAGGAATTCAAAGGCACAAATGAGGATGATGAAGAATCCCCCCCAAGTGGGGATTTTAAGGTAATGATGATGATTATGGCAATGATGGACAATGTTTCTCGAATGAAGAATTTAAAATAAGCTATGTTGGTAATGATGATTTTCCTCCAAGTGAGGATTTTCAAGGTACTGATGAGGATAATGAAGATTTTCCTCCAAGTGGGGATTTTCAGGCCAGTAATGAGGATGATGAAGAATATCTCTCGAGTGGCAATTTTCAAAGTAGTGAATATGATTACGCCATTGGTGGGCACTCTTTCCCGAGTGATAAATTAAAAAGAAACAATGTTGATGTTGATTTTCCTCAAAGTGAGGATTTTCAAAATATTGATGAAGATTTCCAAGGCACTGAGAAGGATGGTGAAAATTTTAAATCAAGTGGGGATTTTGAAAGAAATGAAGATGATTATGTCAATGGTGGACACAATGTTGATGATGATTTTCCTCCAAATGATTATGTTGTTGATGATGTTCTCAATCATTCAGTTGCAACAAATCAAGGTGATTGACATTCTCTAGTTCATTCTCCTGACAATGTTTTGCTTGATACTCCTTGTGGTGATAAGGAAAATATTTATAGTGAGGATGATGAAATAGTGGAGACATTGAAAAGAAACATTCTGTCTAGGACCAAGTTTATACCTTTTTATATCAATCTAAATCATTCTAGTTATACAAGGTCTAGGAAATAATTTCCCACTAAATCAATTTCCATAAGTGAATTGATTTCAAGTGAATGTTGTCAAAATAATTGTTTGAAAAGCATGGACTACATGTATTCCTTGAATAAAAGTAAGACATATTTGTCAATGAATAAGAGCATGCAAAATTCATATTTGATCGGGTGCATGATATCCACCAATACATAATATGATTATCGCATTGGGAATATTTTACTTTGCAGAAAGGCTTTCAAAAAAATTCACTCAATTGGTAATCTTTGTCTATCAAGAATCCAGACAAGGTTGGAAAAAGATACTTCATTTTATTCAAAGGTACATCATGGACGAGAGAGTGGGCCATTGACAAACACCACATTGTCATGGATGCGTGATTTCTTTTCCAAACATGGAGAGTGTATGCCAGATATAGACACAATACATATTCTAAATAATTTCTCGAGGGAAATCTACAACTTGTACAAAGGATATGTTGAAGGTGTTGAAGGAAATGGTAATTTTATTACATATGCATATTTTACAAGAATATGGAAGAAACAATTCAACAATTTCTGTATTACTAAGAAGTCAAGGATGGAGATTTGTAATATATTTTCTACTCTTAAATCAAGAAGAGATAAATCTGAAGGGGCAGAAAGAGGAATGTATTTACTATTTTTTTTTTTTAATTGAATAGTTATCAACTATGAAAACATATGATTAATATTTTTGTTTTATGTCATGTGTAGATTCCATAGTCAAAGCACTTCAAGAACATCAGAATCAACAATCAAGTGAAAGAGAAAAGTTGTACAAACATCGAAAGAAGTGTTATGATGCTCCAAACAAATATTTAGGTATGATAATTGATGGCATGGACCAAAAGAAAACACTTCTACCACATTTTGTCCATACACCCAAAAATTTACAGGAAGAGAATTTATTCAGTTTCACTTGGTTGGTTGTATGGTTTTCAATGAAAAAATGTGTCCAAGGGTTTACTTCACAGCTCCAAATATTCATAATGATGAAAATATGACTATCACCATAATTTATCATGTGCTCACTCATTAGTTTGTAAATATTCCTCAAGTTCTCTATCTACAACTACAGTCAGACAACACTAGTCGTGAAAATAAAAATCAAATTGTGTTTGGATATCTAAGCATGCTTGTTGAAATGGGAATATTTCAAAAGGTGAAAGTTGGTTTCCTTCTTGTTGGACACACTCATGATCATATTGATCAAATGTTCAGTCGTTTTTCAGTAACATTGAAGAGGAAAAGTTTTGGAATTCTACCATCATTGATTGAATGTATTAAGAAATCATACATTCCATAGCTTCTTTTTTTATATATTAGAAGAAACTGTTGACATGTGAATATTTATTCAAGGATTGCATCGTGAAGAAAAATATATTGAGCAATGTCATGACATTAGCTTCCAACATCAATTTTGTTTCAAAAAACTTGATGGGAAAACATTTATATGGGAAAACATCAAGGTGCTATTGAGTTTACACAAGCAGAGGAAAGATAAATTTATATTGGTTCGTGAAGGTCACACGCACAACATGAATCCATGGAAAACCTTTACAGGGGTCCAATACAAGATATTAAAGAGGGTAGCATGATTGCAGTTTTAGTGACTGAAGATCCAGATGTTTATCCATTTTGAATTGGAAAGGTTATAAATATTGAGAAATAAAATGATGATTTTATCGCAATTGAAGTGCATTGGTATGTAACAGGTACACACCCATTCAATAGTGTGTACACGATAGAGATGGTGGTTGAGAAACATGCTAATAGAAAGATAAAAAGAAAGGGTCAAAATACAACTCGGCATCACACCGACCTCTTAAAATTAAATGACGCTGACATACTTGTTTATGAATTCAATTTGACAAAGATAGGAACTAGTCTTCTCTCCAAAACAACAGAGATTATCAAGAGGTTGTTGCCACAAGAAATAAATGCAAGATGGTTGTCTGTTGAACCTAGTCGTAGATCTAAAAGGAATTTGACATCTAAAATTTTGGGCATGCATGTAGACTTAGATGGTGCATTCATCGACAATAGAGAAGAGTATGGATCATCTACATCTTCATCCAATCATTCATCTGAAGACAATGTAGACTCTGATGGTATTTTAGAAACCATGAGTCAATCTGAATAAGTGTATGAAACATTTTATGCATTTTTTATCCTATGATGTTTGTATGGTAACTAGAAATGAGAATTGAACTTATATATGATCTTACATGAACTTATGAATCTTTTGTTATGTTTTATGAATGATATGTTTTTTTTTATCATGGATAATATAATAAAATTTATTAGCTCATATGTTTTGAATATGGACATTATAATAATACTTTTAAGAAATAATTTAGGTTTCATTCAATGTAACTTGTATTTACTTTTTTTTTATTATAAGTTAACAATTATTAAAAACTGACGTTGAATTTTTAAAGTATATTGTGATATTTTCATGGCATTATGTATTACCTTGTGCTTTCAGTGATAATAAGATTTAACAAGTAAACATATAAGAGTTGATTTTATGATTTTGTTTACATTAATGATGAGTTCTTTTACCACTTTATACAAATGTGTCATTTTCATACCCCAATTTTAGAATGGGTGCTACTAGTAGCAATACTTTTCAATTTGATGGTTGATTTTGAGGTTTTGGATTTAATGGTACCAAGTGCTCAAAATACGATTTCAAATTATCTAAAATTTTAACGTTTTGAAAAGAAATAAAAAATTTCAAAAACATATTTTTTTTAGGTGTTGATTTTAAGGTTTTTCTGAGCTACTGTTTAAGTTTTGAAGGCCATGTTTGAAAAAGGTTGTAATTTTGACCCTGTTTAAAAAAATGGTGCTACCGGTAGCACAACTTTTTGATTTGGGGGTTTATTTTGATGTTTTTTAATGCAAAAATATGGGTTTTTTGGGCCAAAGTTCTCGTTTTGAGGTCACAATTCCCATTAAGACGATAATTTTGTTTAAGTAAAACATCAATTGTCACAACAACGAGATGTAGAAAAAATAATTTGATTCAAATGGATGAAGAGGAGGTTTGAACACCATGATGATCGATTGCCAAACTTGGATGACAAAGATGTTCCAATGTCCAAACTAGTCATTACGGTGGATAAGAAGCACTATAGCCAAAATCCACGATGGCCCATCAACGCTAGAGGACAAATTCAAAATGTAATTATTGTCTTATCCCTCTCATCATTAAAAAGAGAATAAAGACAAAAGCTAGGAAGGTGGAAGGTCACGGGGGGAGGAGGAAGGCCAAGGGTCACATTGAAACTCATTAAATACTAACATTGTACCAAAAGAAGGGGATTTTGTCTCTTCAAACATTGTACACTTATGAACTACTATGGGAATACAATGTCAACTAAAATTGGAGAGTTGTCCTTAGAGTTTTCACGATTATTGTTGAAACTATTAATATGGAGAGGCCCTTAGCACCAACTTTTGATACAGAGAAGGAATCACATGTGTCGTGGTTTTGTTGTGGACTATTTCAAGATGAATGCTTGTTGTTCACATAGGCTATAAGAGCATGTTTGTTTATGGACTATTCTGACGCAATATATGTCTTCTAGCAGTTTTGTTACTCTTTCTTATATTACATGTCATGAGCAAATGAGTTGTGAATGTATGTAGAAACATGACTTAGACTATTCTGGATATAGACTTGTATGCATGTGTTTCTAACTGTGCACCTTCATGATAGCTATATGATTGGGGTTTATGCATAGTTTAGTTTCATTACAACTCATTTTGTTACTATAGTTCACTCCTAGATAGGATAGAGTAGATTATAAGTAGATTAGATACCTTCATTTACATAATCTTTATCTACATATTCCATTTACATAACCATCCATCATTCATCCTCATCGGTGGACCGGGACAAAACCGATAAAACCAAACCAACAATGGTTGTCAGGACATAATCTAGATGGTTTCCCTATTCCAAATGGTGAGAGTTATAATTGGGACTTCTTACCAGGGAGAACCCCTTACTATTGTCGGTCGAATTTAGACTCGTCAACAGAATTGGTGCTAGAAAGAGGGCCAAATGAAGAGTCTTCCCATGTGGAGTCATTTCATTAACTTTTAACCAACCCATGACTCCTCTCTGTACCTCTCTATGGGATATCCCTTTGAGTCTTCCGATACCAACAAGGGGCATCTCACTCAAGGTAGTTAATCTCTTGTCACACTCAAAATTTGATGGTGAAGGGCATGTCTCTGCATTCACGCATCTCAATCAGTTTGACATCACTCAACGAAATCTTAATATTGTTCAAGACAATGAAATATGTCGACTATTCATCCTCACATTCGAAGGGCGAATTAAAACATGGTTGAGGACATTGCCAGAAAAATCGATTCATAGCTAGAAACAATTCATGGAAGTCTTTATCGTTGCTCATGAATATTATGTTTATGATGAACTCTTTAATGAACTCAAAGAAATCCATGGGCTCGAGAACGAATCTGAAAATGATTTTTTTCAAAGAGTCATGCAAATTTACTATAGTTTTCCAAAAAATGACAAACCCTCATGCCAATAAATATTCTATTGGTTTTCATATCTCGTATATATTTCTAAAGAGAGAGATATGAATGATCAAACAATCTCTTATTCACAAGAATCAGATATGGCCACAAAATATAGGGAGTACATGATCTCTGACCAACACTCTAGTACAATTGCAGGGGAATCCTTATCAGTAATATTAGACTCCTTATCCTTGTAGTGTGAATCATGTATCGTCTCCCCTTTAGAAAATCGTGAATCTCCATTGATATGTGGTGAATACCTCATTGAAGAAATCTCGTCATCTTCAGAATTTGAAGATATTCATGCATTGTATACAAATCTATTCGATGATAATCATCCACATAAAAAACCATCTATTTATCATGCAATACACTCTTCACATTACTCTTTTGGTAATGAAACATTGAATGATATACCAAATCAGGAAGAGTGTCCAACCTTGATCGATCAAACACTCATTCTCAACGACGCTTCATCCGGTATGTATCATTTTGAAACCCCTTCAAAATTTCAATTTCTGGAACATGTTGAATCACATTCTAATCATAATGATCCTATTTTTGATGAATACTTTTTTTGGGGGGAATTGAGTGTGGGTACCAACTTATCATTTGTTGATCCTTTACAATATAAAATTTATGACTTGGATGCACATATGTTAATCAATGAGAATCTAAAGTATGCAGAGAACAACAAGTTCTCAAATATCAATGAATAAATCATAGCAAACAAACACCCCATCACTACACAAAGTACATGAAACATTGATTTGATCCAATAAATTTTATCGTTTCAATCTTCTCTAGAATTACTTGTTATTCCTTAGGAGAAGATGCATCACTTGTCCTTGAATGTTATCTTAATTCTCCAACACTCTTCACATGATTTCATTGATGTCATGGGAGAGGCTCTAGAGTCATTATTCATGAAATGTTTCCCTCAAACAATGAGATATCATTTCTCCCCTCAGCATGTGGAGTATGTGAAATTTGAACCCAGGGAGATCTACATTGATAATGAGACACTCCAATTTCAGTCGATGATCATGTCAAGTACTCATTGTCTTACTTCTACACCTAGGATGAGTGATGCCACCCACTCCGATAAACGCTCACAAGATACAATACACATAGATTTCATTTATGAGTCTCGTCAGGTGTGCCACTCACCTTCCAATCCCTTCCAATAACCCTATGATGATCATTGTAAAATTTACGACATAGTCGAATATTGGTTGGAGGAATCCTACACGTCCACATTTCACATAAACAATAACACTACCAAATTTGACCCATTGAGTGGAAAATTGCTTGAATCAATTCTTTCTTCCAATCTTTCATCCCTCATTGCTTCACTCCCTGAAATTGGCCTTCGGTGAATATGCAATCACAGGTTTGGAGTTGCTTGATTGGATTCACTGTCACTACGCTTACACCTAGCATTATTTCAGCCAATGTAGGGTAGGTTGGAATATGATTAGCATAGTTATTTCTTCTTTTCTTCCTTCATAAATTATACATTTTCCTTTGTTTTTGTTTGAATAGTATATATTTTGGCTTGTTTTGGATTGCTTCAATAAAGAACACCAACTGCTGATTAGTTTAGTTTGGATTTCGTGATGGTTGCTTTAGTTTAAAGTTCTTTTCAGCAACGCTTCTTTTGGTTTGATTTTTTTTTTCTCTAACTAAAATCTTGACTTAATATTGGTTTTCCTGCATCATCATGAGGGAACCATGTGCAGGAATTCTCTGAGAAGTTCAATTGCAAAATTAGCTTGTTTCAAAAGCATTTTTTCTCACTTTTATAGTTGGATAGTTGGTTACCCCAAAATTATGAAAGAACATATGTTGAGGAATACTTTACATCTTGGCCAAGATGGAGACTAGATTGAAGGAATCACATCGGTTTTCATAGCCTTGCTCATGATTGTGTCTATTGAGAAAACTATTTGGAGTGATAGTTACTCTATGATAGAAGGTGTGCTTATCCTTAGGGAACAATTCATTATTTCTCAGTCTCCCTCTGAAGATTCAATCACAATGATATCTAGTTTCGGGGATATTAACCAATGAAATGGCTCTCAAGCACACTCCTTTGGGGCAGAATTGATGATCATCACAAACATAGTCTTGTGTTGTGTAAAGGGAATAATTTCAGACAGAATGTGATCAGGGAAATACATATACACTTGAAAAGAAGGACAATATTTTAGGAAGACCCAGGATAAGTTATGGAGCTAGAAGAAGCAGAGAACAAGTGAAGATTTCACAAGAAAAAAGAAAAAGAATTTGATGAACAATGAAGTGAAATTATAGATAACCCTTTCCCCCCTTAAATAAAAGGCTACACAAATGAACTTGAAGTCTTCAGAAAATCATGATGAGAGGTGTAATTCTCAGCTAGTGCCAACACTGAGACCCATCTGAATGAAGTATTACGCATATTAGCTTTCACATGGATTAATCATTTCAAGAGGTTGAAAAATTATAGCTAGTCGAAATGCATGAATATCCACTAAGCTACTGGAAACATTCAATCTATTATCTCTTTGTCAGTCCACTTTATTTCCTAAATGTTATAGCAAGATTTGCCTCACCCTATGCAATCTTGCACATAAGGCCTTTTCCCATTTCCCCATGCAGACTTATCATCCATGTTTGTAAATTACAGAGCTAAAAATACATATTTTTCCACATGTACACATATTGCCTACTATACAACATGCGTATACGCAGGCTGCACCACTACAACCCACGTACATCGAGATTTCTGCCAAAAAATGAAAATTAATGTCGGGTTTCCATGTCACAAAAGGACATCTATGATCCTTGGCCTTCCATATACTAGAAACGTTTCGACTTGGCCCTTCAGTTCCATTCGAAGGCTATAAATGGGCCAATTCCGAGCTATGGAAAAAAGGATAAAGAATTCAAATTTGAGAGAAAAGTTACTCTAGAGAAATTATTTACTTCATATTGAGTCTGCATCCCTTTGTCCTTTAAGTCTGAACACAGTGTTCAGCCCCCAAGCTCTTCCCTTATTGATTGAGAACCTCATTGTCTCTCTTCTATGAGGTTGCCTTTGGTGGAGGATTGAAGTGGTGGAGGCCCAACTGGAAGGAACTTAGTTTCTCAGTTCTGAACCTTGCCGGCACAGAAGTCTGTAATATTTTCACTTCTGTTGATCATTTATTAATAGAAATACTCATTTCCTGTCCAATTTATATCTTAAAAATATTTGAATTATTATCCATGGGCGTATTTGTTATGTATATTAATGGATTATGCTATCTAATGTGCTAACCTTTTATATTATCACCATATGCTTTCTTTGCTTAGTTGTTGAGAACTAGTTGCAAGTATATAACTTTGGTTCAAAGTTCTCAATGGTGGACTTCATCGAACATCTGGAACAGGTAGGCCTCTTATCTCGCTTTCATATTGGTTTATAAAGCATGTTTTTGGGATAGAGTTGATTTCTACAATCATTTCCGTATGTTGTGGTTTACTCTGGCCATAGAAAGTTATTCCCTCGTAACAAAATTGGCGACCATACTGGGGAATGACCTTCTTTCTTAGGGTTTGGAGTACTTTTCTCCTTACATTTCTCTCATTCATTTTTGTTTCTTGTCGTATCATTGCTTGACATCTTCTGTTCACTCTGGGTCTCAGTTTTCAACTTTCTCCCTTGCCTAGCCTTGTTTTTTGAAACATATACGCAGTTTTTGGCTTGACAGTCGCATATATACTTGGGCTGTACCTCTGCAAGCTATGTACATATGCTTTATTTCCTTGAACAATCGCGCACATTAGCCTTCTTTTCTTGTTTGCTGGGTCTTGTGGTTTCTGGGTGGGATTTGATGTTTGCTGGGTCTTGTGGTTTCTGGGTGGGATTTGATGTTTGCTGAGTCTTCTTAGGTATCTGTAGTGCCTGTGAAGTGCCCGTTGGATGACAAGAAACCCGCCTGGAGTTGAATTTTTGGGTGGAGTCTTTCTCATCACATTTTCATTTTGATTGTCCTTGTACATTAGGTTGGGTGTTATGCTCCTTGGTATTCTTCTTGAGTTATCTCTTCCTATACATAGTAGAGTTTATATATCAAGTTTCTTTTTAGTCCATGCATTTTCATTTTTATTATATTGAAAATACAAAAATATTAGGCATTTTGGTCTTTTGATTCCTTGTCATTATCTTAGTGCATTTAATTAAAGATTGCATTTTTACTTCAGAATTGTAGAGTTGAAATTGAAAATTGCATTTGTCATTATAAGCATATCATTCATTGAAAATTGAAGCTAAGATTTTGCCTTATATTCATATTTACTTTTCTTACTGAGTCATAACATCATGATTTTCACTACCATACCTTTTTGAGTAATCATGACCACTAAAATTAACGCTATAATTTAAAATTGATTAGTCACAATTTTATTTTCTAGGGTGCACAAACTAGCTTAAGATTTAGTGCCTTGGAATAGGATTTTGTGAATAAACTTCTCCAAGGAAATTAAATCAACATATGTGTCTGACAAAGGGAGTGGAGAAATCCATTGTATAACTGGTAATATTAGGAGGCTCCTCTCACACCGGAGTTAATCACGAGGTCGCGCGAGGTTGGTTGAAGGTATATCCCACCGATACCTTCTTAGAGTCAGAGATATTTCTGGGGATCTTGCTAGTGCCTTTACCTCCGTGAGAGGTAGTACTTTCAAGGTTTCGGGCTTTGCTACCCTGCCCATACAGTTTACCTAACTTATGATTGCTCGCCTGTGCATCAGTTATACATTGGTTTCTTAGTTGCTTGACTTAGATGCCACATAGGTTACTTGCAGGGGTTATTCTATAGGTACCCTGGGTCAGATAAGGGTCGGACAACACATAGCCTTTATGGAGGATTAACTCTCTGGGGGGATCTAATCGAATGGTTGTTAAGCCCATGAGGGCCCTTATAACTGATGTTGTTACATATGATCTTTAGCGGGGAGTCTCAGGCCCCTCTTAGGTGAGACATACCTTATTTAGGGAGGGAGGCCACTTTCAACCACTTTACCCCATTTGTGTGCATATTGGCCATTTGACTTTTTGTGTTCTCTTTGATTACTAGTTGGCCTTAGGATTTATTTTTCATCTTTAGAGTCTTAAGTCATACTGGAGTCGGACCAACATCCCTGCTGGTCTCGTCGCTTGTTATAGTTACCACTAGATTTCGAGTCTTTTCCTTCTAAAAGGCGTAGAGTTATTAGACATGGTACACACACCTCCACTATTCAAACTTGTGATTCTACAAGGATGAGTAATGAACCTATTCTTCAGAACACTGGGAGCCCTTCGACTCCCACACCTACTATAGTTAATGGCACCCCTTCGACTCCTGCAACCAAAATGGTTGTAGTACTGGAGGCACTTATCATTACTATGGTTCGACCTATAGTGAATGCTCAATATCTTGCTTTGAACCCTTTTGGGTCTCTTGGTCACTCACCGGGCTATAATGTTCAGTCCATCCCTATGGCCTCTAGTCCTTTTTCCTATGGTATGCTGAACTTTACTTCACATTTTTCAAACATCATCCCAACTGCTGGCCCTAATGCTAACATTGGGCTTGGGGGCACTCACCTCCTTATACTCCAATTTTGTTTGATGGTTCTCAAATCCCTCAAACGACTCCTAATATGGGAGGCATTCTTACTTTTAACCATGGGTCTAATCCTCTAGCTTCTCGGTGGAACAACCAACCTAGCGAACAAGATTCTACTCAAGTTCTGTCCTATACCCCTACCTCCTCAGTGTCGATTCTGACTAACACGTTTGGCATGAAGAATCCACCTCTATCCTATGGATTCACACCCGAGGGAGGTCATTTTCACGCTTTGGGAAACCCCAACCTGGATCTAATCCGGCTAGGGGAAATTTTTATAACCCCCATCAGTACATTGCTACTGGAATGATGCCCAACCAATATTTTATGAATCATTGTTACACATCAAAATTACTCACTTCAATGATGATCTATTTTTGTTGTTACAAGTGTCGTATTTTGGCCACAAGTGTCACGAGTGTCGTAGACATCATACAATCATCTTGTCTATGCCATGTCTCGAATGACATCACAAGGACACTTCAAAGAAACCCTCAAAGACTGGTTTAAGAAGGAGAAATCATTTGATGAAGAGTACAAAGATTTTTTAGGCCAATGCTCCCCTACCCACTATTAGGGAATGCCAAAGCTCCCTACCCTTCTTTGGGGGAGAGTTCCAGCACTCTATGCACCCTTCTGGGGAAACACTGGGATTTTTTAAGGAAATTTTGGGTAGCGCTCCCCTACCCACTGTCAGGGAGTGCCAACGCTCCCTACCCTTCTTTGGGGGAGCGTTTCAACACTCTGTGCCTCATTTTGAGGGAGCACTGGGTTGTTTGAGGAAATCTTGCACTGTTGAGGAAAATCAGGGAAAATCCTCCCATCTCTGGAGTTGGTTGGATTCGAATTTGAGGTCAAGGATAGATCTTAGGTAAGATCCACAACTGATGGAGAAGGATCCTCAACCTATCCCAAGAATCTCTAAGGTGGTTGGGTCTCTCCAAGCTTATATAAGGAGGCCTTCTCATGGTGAAAGAGATGGAGAAATAGAGATATACCTAACTTATGATCTCATAAGGAAGATAATCAGTGAAGCATATTCATTCTTCTTGTGGATCATTGAACAAAGGGTTTGGATAAAGAGAGCTTGGTGAAGCTACTGCATCTACATCTATGGTTGTAAGTACTTTGCTTTGTTTTCATTAATATATACGTGCTTGGCCTGTTTCCTTCAATATTATGTTTATTTACATGAACTTGTCTTTAATAGATAGATCTAGTTTGAATCTAATCATAGTAGAATAGGAATCATGTTTTGTCTTTGATTGGATTGCAGGACTTATGAAGATCTTGGAGATCGGAGCTCAACTCGGACTGAGCAAGGACAAACATCAAAAAAGGTACATCTTCTTCCTATTTTCTATACATTTGTATAGCTAGGTTTAAAGGGATGTCAGTGACCAATGTTATCACCTTTCTGTCTTGGTCTTAGGAGTCTAGATCCCAAGAGGGGATTCACCTGTCTGCAGAGGGATTTTCTTGTAACATAAATTGGCGACTCTGCTAGGGAACAAAGCTTTCAGTTTTGGTTTCCTTCCTTGGTATTGTTTTTGGCCTTTGATCACCTTTATATCTTATTCATGCCGTGTCTCTAATTCTTAGATGTGTTGTTGGCTCTTGGATTCATCTTATACACACTGAATTTCTAGATTTTTTTGAGTTCTGAGAGCCCAACGCTCCCTTGCCTCTACCACCAGAGCATTGACACTCCCTTGCAGGCTCCCGCAAAGCATTGAAATGATTTGGTACCCTTGACACCAGAGTGCTGGTCTTTTTCTGCTTAAAATTCTTTAGAGAATCCCTCTTTGAGTGTGGTTTTTTGTTGATTCATTTGCTCAGAGTCATTACCATCTCAATGTGTCCTTGTTTGGCCTCCAACATATTGATTTCTAAGGATTGATGATGTTTGGTTTGGATTTTTGACATCTTTCTTCCTTACTTTGAGTCACTCTTCTTCCCTAATATTTGGAGTCGATCTACTACTTTCTCACTTGTCTGAATGAACGAAATTTGTTGTAAGGAAATTCAGAGATCTATGCGCCATTACATTTGATCTTTGATGTCAGTTTTTCAAGCATTTCCTCCTGCTTGAATTTGGTTTAGTTTTTGTTTCTTGTTTGATCACAATGAGGGTGTGCTTTGTTTATGTGAAGTTTGCTTCCAATTGCTTAAATCTCACAAATCTTGAAGTCTGATTAACATAGGAATCTTTACATCAAACTGATTATCAGTCACATATAAACAAAAGGATATTTTTTTTTCATGATTGGGTTTTGGATATTGGAACCAATTTCTGAACATTTTAGCATTATATTGGATTCTTGATTGAGAACAATTGCATGATGTCATGGCATCTTAGTGTTTGACAGTGAAAGGAAAATCCATTCTCCTTCCCTTAAATAAACATTCATTGAAAGAAAAGACTGCTTATTATTTCTTATGCATGTTTTGGGAATTGAGTCATAATATCATCAGTTTTCACTCTCATACACCTCTCAGTGAACAACAACCTTAAAATAAAACGCTAAATTAAAAATTTATCAGCCTTTTTTACATTTTTGTTAGCAAACCTACATTAGCTTAAGGTGTAGGGCTTTGGAATAGGTTGAAAGGATAACTTTCCATAGATGTCAAACAAACTTAGCATCTTGCGATAGGGAGAGAAAATCCAATTTTCATTTAATCTTACTGGGATCCCCCTCTCACATAGGGGTTACGCAGAAGGTCGCGTTTGGGAGAGTTACAGAGATTATCCCTCCGTGTTTCAACCATTCATAGTAGTCATATCGTATATTGGGGGTTCTTGTTGAAGCTCAACTGTCTTCATTTGGTCTCGATGCTTCATGAATTCCGAATCCTTTTGGGGTCCTCTGGAGTTCTACCGGTCCACTTGTCCTCAGTTCTCTCGAAGGATTTCAGATTTGTTCTCCTCCCCATATGTTTAGATTGGACTGTCGACTATACCTGCCCAGGGGCTGACTGCGAGTTGGTGACCTTAGTAGCCATAATATTTAGGGTCTTACATAAGGTGATGGTGAAGGGAAGTCTCACTGTACCTTAAACAGATGTTGGTCAAACTCACTCAAGCTCCTTGGAGGGTAAATCTACAATTACTGCATGGAAGCTTACACCAAGGCATAAGTCCATTAAGCAAGTTGCCAACGTAACTAATCCACCCGATCTATCCCCACCCCTTCCTATTTTGATCTCGCAACATTGGATTTCATCACTAACTAGTGGTTTCATCATGGGAAGTTTTGTTTGATTGTTTGCTTCTTAAATTCATAGTGTGTGTTGTTTGTTTTACTTAGTGGACCTTAGGCCGAGTCAGTGTTAATGACATCAACTACTGGGAGCACCAATGCATGAACCCCTTGTCCCGGGGAACCTTACACCTTTCCTTCTTTTGGAAACATTGGTCCTCCGTACATTGCCACACTGAGTCTTCCAGGACTTACCATCGGATTATCGGTTTGGTTGTTCCCCACTCCGGTGATCTCGAATATTCCCAGTTCTTCAAATGCACCTAATGCTTCAGATGTAAGTACACCACCCACACATAAACCTCATGTCAACTTTTTGTCTTCTTCACCCATTAAGTCTCCTTCCCTTTCTCCTTCTTTGCCTAGTGAAATCTCTAAAGCGAGTAGCCAGGTTGATAAGAAGAAGAAGAAACAGAAAGAGAAGAAGAATAAGAACCCAAAAAGGACCAAGCCTCCAACCATATCATATGTTGGATCCAAGCAACCAACTACTATTAATTGTACTAGGAGTGTTGATGAGGTCGACAAGATTAAAACGAAGAATATGAAACCCAAATTCCCTTGCAGTCTTTGTAAGGGTGACCCCTTTCTGAGGGATTTCCCTGGTCTTCCCAAGGTATTATAAATGTGGTCTTCCATGTCATCAACCCCTTCTAGACATGTTGGTGACGCCCCGTGAACTAGTGATGTTAAAGTTGGTTAGAAGAAGACAATTGTCAAATTTCCTTGTATGTTATGCGAAGGTGATCATTATTCTCACCTTAGTCCTCATATGAAAAAGACTTATTCTCTTTTGGAAAAGATTCAACTTCCAATTGGTTATTGTAAGATTTCCCCCAACCCATCGTTAGTTGATGGAATGGTCAATCCGATTCCATCCCCAGTCAGTCTGGTTGATTAGGTGGTTAATCTAGTTTCATCCTCGGTTGAACCAGTAACCAAAGTAGTTGATCCAGTTCCATCATCGATTAGCCCCACTTTTCATTTGAAAAGTGAAACCCAAGTGGTTGATCCAGTCCCGTCATTGGTCAATCCTACCCTTCATCTGAAGAGTGCAAACATGGTCAATCCCACTCCTCCTCTGATGAGTGCCAAAGTGATTGCTTTGGTCCCTTCATCGGTTAGTTTGGTTGATCATGTCATCAATTTGGTCACGTCCTTAGTTGAACCAGTTTCCAAAGTAGTTGATCTGATCCCATCTTCGATCGATCCTGCTCTCCCATTAGACAGTGTAACCCAAGTGGTCGATCCTTTTCCACCTGTCGACCCCATTCTCTCCTTGGAGAATGAAACCCAAGTGGTCGATTTGATGTTGTTATCAATCGATCCTACTCTCCCACTAGAGAGTAAACCTGATTCTTCCCACATTTTTATCGTTGATACACAGTATACCATACTGGGGGGCATTCTTCCTCCTGTGCAACTCCCTCTAAGTAATGAGGCCATCCTTTTTGATTGGGGTGTGCTAACTGGACCTCATCTTCCCTCTCACATTCCTTTCAAGATTCCAGTACAGGTTTGTGGTCAAGACATTCCTCATGCGTTGATAGATGAAGGTTCTTCCGTTAGTATTTTGTCCTCTATTTCTTGGCAAGCTTTGGGTTATCCTCAACTTGTGCCAGTTACCCAGATTATGTTCACTTTTAACAGAAGAACCAGTCACCCTTTAGGGATCCTTCCCCAATTTCCCATAACTTTGGGAGGGAAAACTGCCTTTATTGATGTTATGGTAGTCCAGGACCCCTTGGATTTCGATTTAATCCTTGGGTGAGATTATGTCTATGCCATGAAAGATATTATGTCCACTTTTTTGTCCTCTATTGCTTGGAAAGATTTGGGTTATCCTTGGCTTGTGCCAGTTACCCAGACCCTATCTTCTTTTAATAGAATAACCATTCACCCTTTAGGGATCCTTCCCCAGTTTCCCGTAACTTCGGGAGGGAAAATTGCCTTTATTGATGTTTTGGTAGTCTAGGACCCCTTGGATTTCGATTTAATCCTTGGGTGAGATTATATCTATGCCATGAAAGCTATTATGTCCACTTTTTTCCATGTGATATCTTTCCCTCACGATGGAAGAATTGTGACTATTAATCAACTTTCGTTTATTGGCCCTGACATGACCATCAACCTAATGACCTCCCTACATTGTTCTTATATGCAGTCGGTATCACCCCTACCACAAGTAAATTATGTGGCTTTGTCTCCCATGACTTCAACTTCTGATGACTTAGATCTGGTAGTTGACATGGTGATCTCTTCAGTAGGGCTATTGGAGCCTGATTTCCTTACCCCTGATGAGACCCTCGACATGTGTTCCTTCCAGAGAATTCTTCTCTCATCCAGTGAAGATCTCTTGGAAGCCATGACTGAGTTTTGTCCCTTGACATGGTGTCCTTCCAGAGAATTATCCTCTTGGAAGCCATGATCAAGAAGACTCCATGAGCATAGTTTCTCTTCTATGTGGAAAGCTTGTTAAAAAATGAAACAGAAGCCACGAGCATAGTTTCTCTTCTCTGTAGAAAGCTTGTTAAAAAATGGAACAGAGGCTATGAGCATAGTTTTCCTCTCTATAGAAAACGCATTAAAAAATGAAACAAAAATTTGGGGATTGAACCCAAATCCTTGAGCATAGTTATTTTCCTGTGACAAGCTTGTTAAAAAATGAAACAGTCACCTCTCCCTTCGAGTTGAGTCTATCGTTAGGTCTCATGTTTGAACCTTCATTTCATCCACCCTAATCCTTTTTTTCCATATAGTAGAGAAATTGGTGACAACCTCAAAGTCTGTGAATGAATTGAAGCTTGGGGGGCATGTCTCCAACCTTTTATTATCATTCTGGAGTTATGCCACTAGCTTTTTAATATGGGGGTAGAGTACCAACCATCCATGGGTGTCCCAACTTTTGGAATTTACGTTGGGAATTTACAAGAATACTTTAATTTTGTTTCAAACTTGTCTAAAAATCAAACCAATACCGAGCTTAGTCTTTGTTCCTTCTCACGCTCGTAAAAAACATGAGAACACAATCGAGTAAAATTTTATCTCTTTTTCGGACTCACATGGATACATGAAAAAGGAACCCCCTGGAGTCGTCTTTAACCTCTTTTCAGACTCTCTAAACATGAAAATATTTCCGAGTGATCTTGCTTCCTTTTCCACTCGTTAAAAGGTTTGAAAGGGCGTCTTTGGAGTGACAATTTATCTCTTTTTCGTCCTCGCAAGACTAACATTACGAAAAAGGAAAACATTGGAGTCATCTTTAAGTTCTTTTCAGACTCTCTAAAAATGAAAAATCACTGAGTTTACCTTCTTTGGACTCGTTAAAAAAATCATAAATTGAAGGGACCAGATGGGACCAAACCCTTTCTTCTTCCAGTTCGTTAAAAAAATGAAGAGGGACTTATCGAAGGTGAGTTATATTGAGCATGTGTTACGCTCCTTGAGCTCATTAAACTAAAAAGAGGTACTCGTCTATCTGTATGGGGGAAAAAATTGAAGGAAGCAAGCTAGACAATTTTTGAAAACATCAGCAATCACTCTTATAGTCTCCCTTGAACATGCCACTTTGTCTTTGCATACATTTTAACCCGCTGAACCTCTGCACTGAATCAATCCTCTGAGTTTCTTTACTCCTTTGGGTCACCCGATGAAATTCATAGTGTCCATTGCATCATCATTTTTTGGTCCATGTCATGTTTCTTCTATTGTGCCTCAGAGTTCAAGGGAAGTATTTGCCTCGAGAGTCAACCATCACAAATCTTCTGTTTCAATACCCGTGTCAGTCCATGTTCATTTGATCTACAAATTTACATATCTGTGTTAGTTTTTTTTCATTGATGGAGGATACATCAAGGCCCTCCTTCGACGAGTCTGTTCCTGTCAACTTCAACACATTATCCGGGAATTAGACTTAGAAACCAGTTAGTACCTTAGGACCTGCATGCCTCAATGGAAAGCCTCCTTGATTTCGACAGTCAGTTTACATCATTGACCTCTGATTGGATGATTCCGTGGATGTTCGAATTTAGATCATCTATTCACATTTGCTGGAATGTACTAGGGTACCTTGTGAATCATTGACATCAATGGTGATTTCCATCACACTTGTTAATGGTTTACCTCATTGACCAGTAATCAAGTGGTTTCTGCCATGTTCAAAATCATGACATCTATTCGCATCGTTAGACTTGTATTGCATCAGGATCGGTAAGAAGACCATGGGTTGAGTGATCACTCTGATATGTACTTTACCCAGGTTGCGACGAAGTTTCTCTTGAATAATGACACATATACTGTCACATAGATCCACTTTGTATTGGTATGTGGCTATGTCTTGTCGTCTCGTAGATCCACTGTGTATTTTTCATGGCTACGATCAATTCATGTCATGAAAGTATAGATCCACATTGTATCTTTGGTGGATATACCTTGAAAGTATTTATCACCCAAGCATAGGTATGTCTTCCTTGGGTTTGAAACATATCATAATATTTGTTTGATGGTTGTGTGCATCTTCTGCCAGGTTCTTCGAGTCCATACCCTTGCTCGAAAATGTCTACAAAGTACTTCAGTCATCACGTCTTCTAACTTCGCACTTTGGGGGGAAATATGTTACACATCAAAATTACTCACTTCAATGATGACTTGTTATCATCATTACAAGTGTCGCAAGTGTCTCATTTTGGCCACAAGTGTTATGAGTGTCACAGACATCATATAGTCATCTTGTCTATGTCATGTCTCAAACGACATCACAATGACACTTCAAAGACACCCTCAAAGACTGGTTTAAGAAGGAGAAATCATTTGATGAAGAGTACAAATATTTTTCCATGAAAAAACCCACTTAAAAATTAATTTTGAAGGCCATCGCTCCCCTACCCACTATCAAGGAGTGCTAGCGCTCCCTATCCTTCTTTGGGGGAGCGTTCTAGCACTCTATGCACCCTTCTGGGGGAGTGCTGGGATTTTTAAAGGAAAATTTGGGCAGCGCTTCCCTACCCACTATCAGGGAGTGCCAGCACTCCCTACCCTTCTTTGGGGGATCTTTGCAACACTCTCTACCCCATTCTGAGGGAGCACTAGGCTGTTTGAGGAAATCTTGGGCTGTTGAGGAAAATCAAGGAAAAATCCCCCTCATTTCTGGAGTTGGTTGGATTCAAATCTGAGGTCAAGGCTAGATCTTAGGGAAGATCCACAACTGATGGAGAAGGATCCTAAACCTATCCCAAGAATCTATAAGGTGGTTGGGTCTCTCCAAGATTATATAAGGAGGCTTTCTCATGGTGAAAGAGATGGAGAAATAGAGAGATACCTAACTTATGATCTCATAAGGAAGGAGGGGACATTGAAGGCATCAAACTTATGATCTCATAAGGAAGATAATTAGTGAAGAATATTCATTCTGCATGTGGATCATTTGAGAAAGGGGTTTGGAAAAAGAGAGCTTGGTGAAGCTGTTGCATATACATCTATGGTTGTAAGTACTTTGATTTGTTTTCATTAATATATACGTGCTTGGACTGCTTCCTTCAAGATTATGTTTATTTACATTAACTTGTCTTTAATAGATAGATCAGGTTTGAAGCTAATCATAGTAGAATAGGAAGCATGTTTTGTCTTTGATTGGATTGCAGGACTTGTGAAGAGATTGGAGATCATAGCTCAACTCATATTGAGCGAGTACAAACATTGAAAAAGGTACATCTTCTTCTTCTTCTCTATACATTAGTCTAGATAGGTTTAAATGGATGTCAGTGACCAACGTTAGCACCTTTCTATCTTGGTCTTAGGAGTCTAGAGCCCAAGAGGGGATTCACCTATCCGCAGGGGGATTTTCCCGTAACAATCATCCCGGAGGAGGGTCTTACAATCCTAGACATGGCCATGGTTCTTACTAGAACCCTGGATGGGCTGCAGTTCCTCAAACACAATCTTTCCTGGGAGCTTGAGGCTAGATGCCGCAACCACGTCTCCCTTTTCTGGCCATGCTTAATCTTCCAGAATTGTCTAAGTTGATGAACGACCCTGTGAGTCATGACCCTACATGGCCCCCCATCCCTACCAAGCTTCCTTCAGAGATTCCAAAATTTGAAGGTAAGAATGGTGAGGATCCTGGTGATCACGTTACTACCTTTCACCTATGGTGCTCATTGAATTCCCTTAATGAGGATTCTATTCACTTAATATTATTTCAATGCACCCTTATTGGGGTTGCTGTGAAATGGTATATTGAGCTGCCTAGGGGGGTATATGGGACCTTTAGTCAGATGGTGTTGGTCTTCCCCAACCACTTCTAATTGTCGGTTCATTACGATGTTGGCCTATAAATTTTGTCGACTTTATGCCAGGACACAGCCACTCATATCTCAGATCATATCCAGGAGTGGCATAGACAGAAGAGGTTGATTAATACCTCCATACCCCCGACCTTTCTATTAGAATGGTTCCTTAAGTCTTTGCACCCTCTTATCTCAAAGGATGTTGCTACATCCAGGGTCACCACTGATCCAGATTTTATGAGAAGAATGAAATGAATACAGATTATTAACAGGTGCTTAACACAAAATAACAAAGATACAATAAAACTAGTTTTCTATTTAATAAGGAAATAAGCTGAAATTGTAAAATGCAGCAGAAACAAGCTTACTAGAATGGTGGCGGCTTATCTATGAGAAGAGATGTGACGACTGCACTCATTCAAAAGAATATGATTAAAATGAGGCTCTAAAGGCCTTTTTACAATAAATAGGAATGAAAAAAACCATAGACATCCAAAAACCTAACCCTAGGAGATGAAGTGCCAAAAGTCATGTAGGCCCCGTCTGGGTAAGTTAGTACATCAACTTCCCGGGGTCGTAACTTTTGCATACGATCTTCGTTTTAGGCATATGATATCCCATTGGAAAGGTATCATCAAGGAGATTCATTTTGGTGGCTCAATCATGCCTTTGTCTATAATTGAAAATCTCGATCCCAAAAAACCTTCATTTAGGCCCTCAAAATGGCCCTGGAAGTTAAAACTGCTTAAAATAGTAAATGCCAAAATTGTCAGTAAAACTATTTTGAGCCAGTTGGAAAAGGTGGGTAGCCACCGATATCCACCTATATCAATCCTCCCTCCTTAGGAAGAAATGATATCCATTATGTTGAGTCCCCCCATCAGATGAGGATATTTCTGCTGAATTTGGCCCCGAGTGAGCCACTTGCCTTGCTGTAGGAGCTACCCTGCTTTGACGACTCGATAAAGATAGATACTTTGTTGTCAAGTGCCCTTGATCTATGTGTCCACAATATGATCAATGGATTCCTGTTGTATGCAGTTGGGGTTGAGCTCTGTTGGTGTCATCTTCTCTGCTATGTCTGAGGTGTCCAATAATGGTGGGAAATAAGGGTGAAGGAGATCCACGTTGAACACTGGGTGTAGGCCAAGGAAAGGAGGAATGTTGAGCTCAAAATAATTATCCCCCATGGCCTTGGTGATGGTGTACGACCCATAACAGAGTGAGAGAAGCTTCTGATGGGGTCCTGTAAGGTGTTCTTTCTGCAAGTGCAACCAAAGTTTGTTGCCCACCTGAAACTTATGTGGTACCCGATGTTGATCATGGCGCTGCTTGTACTTGTCAATGGACTTCTGTAGGATATCCTAAACTTTTTGGTAGATGTGATGGATCTGCTCAATGAACCAGGTGGATTTTTCATCTTTAGTTGGAGTAGGAGATGAGTCGGTCGAGGTGTCCGCAAAGGGAAGTGCAACATCTATGGGACCCAATGGTTGGAATCCCAACCCCACCTGAAAGGGGATGTGGTTGGTTGAGCTATGTAGGTATCAGTTGTAGCTATGTTGGACATAGGGAAGACTCTCATCCCATGTGCAAGGGTTCTTTGAATTATACATGCGAAGGATACACATAATCATTTGATTTACGACCTCGATTTGGCCATCTATCTGGAGGTGGAAGGCTGTGGATTTGGCGAGCTTGGTGTCTAATAGTGACCAAAGGCTTGACCAAAATGTGATGATAAATAGACTGTCCCAATATGAGACAATGTTTTGCGAGATTCCAAAATGTACCTAGACTCGTTCAAAGAAGAGCTTAGCAGTGGCCTCTGCTGTGATGTTCTTCTTGCAGGAAACCATAATCAAAATCTTAGAAAAGTGATCAACAACCACAAAAACATATTCATTTTACCGCTTGGTGGATGGGAGGCCCAATATGTAGTCCATTGAGATGGATTCCCATGGCCTGTCAAGAGTAGGAAGAGGGTTGTACAGGCCCTATTTCTTAGTGGTCAATTTGGCAATAACATAGGAAGTGTAGGACCTGATATACTTGTTGACCTCCCGTCGAAGTTTCGGCCAGTAGAAATGTTTCTATATCATCGCCACTGTCTTTTCGACACCAAAGTTTCCTGCCACCCGACTTTAGTGGTCTTCCCAGATCAGCTTCGCTCGCTCACTTGATGGAACACAGATATGGCCCAGATGATACAACAACCCATCCCGAAGATGAAAATTATCGAAAACTGTGTTTGAACCCAACATTTGGTAAGTGGTGGCGAAGTCTAGGTCTATCTCATAGAGTTGGGGCCATCCATAGGTCTCATGACCATAGGATTCTAGCACCGTGGTGAGTTCCGCGACTTGTGGTTTGCTGAGGCAGTTAGCGAAGCGATTGGTGCTTCCTGTTTTATACTTGATGTTGAGGTGGAATTGTTGCAAGTATGTGGACCACTTTTGATGGTGATCATTCTGCAATTTTTCGTGTGTCTTCATGAATTGCAGTGGTTTATGAGAAGAGTGGATGACTGTCTCCTTCCCAAGAATGTAATGTCTCCACTGGAGGCATGCTTGCACAATGGAGTACATTTCTTTGTCATAATTAGGGTACTTATGGACAACATCTGTTAGTGTCTCACTATGATAGGCCATGGGGTGGCCATTTTGAGTGAGAAAGGCACCTACCACATATTCTGAAGCATCTGTCTCGATCTCAAAGGGATGTTGCAGGTCTGGTAGTGAAAGTACTAGGGCTGAGAACAAGCGCTGCTTCAAATCGTTGAACATATGTTGTTGGGACCAACCCCACACAAATTTCTCCTTACTGCCACCCCTGGATATTTGGCTGAGGGCCCATGCAATATGGGAGAATCACAACATGAACCTGCGGTAGAAATTGGCAAGGCCCAAGAAGCTCTGAAGCTCAGTGAGTGTGGTCGGGACTGGCGAGTCACGGATGAATTGGATCTTTGCTGGATTGACAATTACGCCATGCTAAGCAATTATGTAGCCTAGGTAATGGACCCTGTCCATGCCGAAGGAGAATTTTTCCAAGTTGGCATATAGATTTTGTTGCCGCAGGGTGTGGAGAACCCGCTGAATAGGCTGAAAGTGTTCCACTCAAGTCTTGTTGTAAATGAGAGTGTCATCCAGATACACCACTACAAAATTATTGGTGAATGGTCGCAGGATATCGTCCATCATCCTCATGAAAGTGGATGAAGCATTTGCCAAACCAAAGGGCATGAACAACCATTCAAAAAGTCCTTCCTTTGAATTGAGGGTGGTTTTCCATACATATGTTTGTTATATCGAGACTTGGTGGTAGCCAAACTTTAGAACAATATTACTGAATTATTTGGTGCCCGTGAGTTGATCAAGGAGGTATTCTATTCAGGGAATAATGTACCAGTTTATGACTGTGATTTTATTCAGAGTCTGGTAATCAATGCAGAGTCACCAGGTTCCATCTTTCTTTTGTACGAACACGATTGGGCTCCCACAAGGTGATGAGCTAGGATGGATGTGCCCCTTGTGGAGCAGTTCTTGGATCTGTCACTTGATCTCCTCATTCTCTAACAAAGAGCACCAATAGACTGGACCATTGGGTAGTGGTGCACTAGGGGTCAGATCGATGGAGTGCTTGACCTGGAAGTGCAGAGGTACCCCAAGTAGGTGAGAAGAAGATAGCTGAGTATTCTTCCACGACCTTATCTACTTGATTTTGCTATGTGGAGAGGTTGGCCACAAAGACCTTGGATGTGGTTGTGATCTTTCACTTATTATGAGAGCGAATCATGAAGAAGACAAGCTTCCTCTTCTGCGAGATGAACTTCTTGCATTTATTAGCAGAGATTAAGGAAATAACACTAGGTGGGACTGTCTCGGGTATCCTATACAATTTCATGTTCAAATTAATAATAACACTATGAGGCCTAGAATCATATATAACATGTGTTTCCATAAATAAGGTTGGCCCAAAATAACATCACAAACTTTGAGAGGAGAAACATCACACAATACCTCATCTTTGAAGGG
>ML801151.1:0-20274 GCA_009831015.1 Picea engelmannii
ATTTGTTAAGCCAAAGGGCATGACTAGCCATTTGTAGAGACCTTCTTTAGACTTGAAGGTTGTCTTCCAGACATTAGTTGGTTCAATGGGAACCTGGTGATAGCTAGATTTCAGGTCAATATTGCTGAAGAACTTTTCCCCCTTGAGTTGGTCAACAAGGTCATCAATCCTGGGGATGGGGTAGCGGTTCCTGACTGTGATTTTGTTTAAGGTTCCATAATAAATACAGAGTCGCCAAGTCCCATCCTTCTTCTGCACAAGTACAATCAGGCTTTCACAAGGGGAGGAGCTAGGTCTGATGTGCCCCTTTTGAAGAATCTCTTGGATCTGACGCCTGATTTCGTCATTCTCCATCAGCGAGCGCTGATAGACTGGTCCATTAGGTAGAGGTGTGTTGGGGGTCATATCAATTGGATTCTTGACTTGGCAGTGTGCCGATACCCCTATAGGTGAGGCGAAGATGTCTCTGTATTCTTCCACGATCTCATCCACTTGCTTCTACTGCAAAGAGAGGTGTTGTGTAGAGGCCACAGATGTGGCGGGGACCTTCTTCTTACTATGAGCACGGATCACAAAGAAGACAAACTTCCCGGTCTATGAAATGACCTTACTGCATTGCTTAACAAAGATTAAAGAAATAGCAGTAGGCAGTGCCACCTCTGGGATCCTATACAATTGTCTACCCAAAGTAATAATAAAACTGCGAGGTCTAGACTCATACACAACATGATGCTTCCACAAATATGGTTGTCCTAAAATAACGTCACAAACTTCAAGGGGATAGATATCACACAGTACCTCATCTTTGAAAGGCTTGATGTTGTAGGGTAGACGACACTGTTGGCTGACATAGATATTTCTTCCTTGCCGAAGCCAGCTGATGGTGTAGGGATGTGGGTGTGGTGTCATTGGTAGTTCGAGCTGCTCGACTACCTCTGTCAAAATCAAGTTCTTCTGACTACCGTTGTCAACAATGAAATTGATTGGAGCCCCCTTGACCCACATAGGCAAGTGAAAGAGGCGTTCCCCTTCCTCTAGTTCTTCTGGTTCACTTGACCAGACTTTGGTGGTAGTGACCGTGGCACTGGGTTCAACATCGATAATCTGCTTCCCTCCTTTAGGATTTGACTCGGAATTAGAATCGACCTCTGACTCGGAAGCCTTCATCTCGACCATGAGGGACTGCTTGGAGCAACATTCGTCAGTGTTGTGCCAAGGACTTTTATGGTACTCCCACCATTTTCTCATGTCATTCTTCATCTTCTCGTTACCCTTCTTGTGTTGTGGTTTGGACGGATTGTCCTGAGGGTGGACATCTCTGCTTGTTCCCTTGCTGTATGGGTTGGGGTTTCCTTTTCCCTGCTTCGGCTGTGAGGGGTTTGCAGATCCAAACTCTCGTTGTTTCTACTTAAATTTATGCTCGATCTTGACAACGTATCTATAAGCTGTGCCCAATGAGGCGATGTCCAAGAACTCCATTTTTTTTTGAATCTATCTATGTAAACAACTGTGGTATTTGAGCACTAGATGATTCTTAAACTATTTGATACCCAATTTGGTGCGTAGGGTATGGAAAATATTGGTGAAGTTTGGTACTATCTGGTCCCTTTATTGACGTAGGGTGGTCCATCTAGTGTACTGGTCCTCGTAGATTCCAACAAGGTAGTATTGTTCTTTAATGACGTCCCGGAAGGAATCCCATGTAGGGGCCACCACAAAAAATTTAGATTCCTCCACGACCCTTTGCTCAGAGTAAGTATCCCACCAGTCTTTAACATGGGGAACGATCTTGAGGAGTGCAAAAGTGATCTTTTCCCTATTGGAAAAATTGTGGAACGAAAAATATCCTTCGAGCGGATTCAACCATTTATCTACAACATACGCATCTATTAGTCCTTCAAATAATGGAATATCAAAATTTATCTGTACCTTGAAAGGGGTTGCATGGCCGCTTGATGAAGATGCTTCTCCCACGGGAAACCATCGAAGGATCTACGCGAAGTTGTCCATAATTTCATTCCTTTGTCGCGCGAGGGATTCCTCAAGCAACATTTTAATAGGATCTTCTGATCCATCATCTTTATTTTCATCTCCCATGGGTCATTGTCAGGCTCGACATGACCGATCTGGTAATGGATCGATTGGTTCGAGTCCCAAATTCTTGTACCCAGACCTTGTCGGGGACATGCACGAAGAAAAACAAATGAAGAGCAGATCACTCTGATACCATTGATCTAGATTTAGGAGCGGATCGAACTGATTAACATACTGAATATCATAAACATAGAGATAGCAAGAATAACACAAATATCTAGTGAACAATATCTTCTATTAAATAATGAATAGGTTGAAACTGTAAAACTGTAGAACTGAAACTTGCTCGAATGGTGGTAGCTGTCTTTGAGAAGAGAAGTGGCTGCTACGTGCATCCGTCTGAGGAGAATGGATTACAATGAGGCTCCAAAGGCCCTTTTCATATTACTCATGAATTCCAAAACCCTAGACATCCAAAAACCTAACCCTAGAAGGTGAAACACCAAAAGTCATGTGGGCCCTATGGGTAAGTTGGGGTAATTTGGTACTTCAACTTCCTAAGGTCATAAATTTTTCATATTACCTTTGTTTTAGGCGCGTGATAGCCCGTTGGAAAGGTCTTTCAGAGAAATACACATTTCGCCATCAGACTCTAACTTTATCTATATTCTTACTATGGCGAGTCAAAAAAACAATGTTTAGGGCCCCAAAACAACCCTGGAAGTACAACAAGATGTGATGACATGAAAACATACAAAATAATCCAATTGGATTAGGCAAGAGGCCACCCATATCCACCTGGATAATGTGTAAGGCTTCAGACATCCCCATAAGTGTACAAGTCACAATTATAAAGCAGTACAAAAAGACGTGCTGAATAAAAAATGGACACAAGGAGCCAATTGGAATAGGTGGGTGGCCACCAATATCCATCTGGATCACATGTAGATCAACCATGTACATCAATCTGCATCAACCAAAACATGTTCCATACCATGTGCCAACACCATATCATGTATCAATGTCACCAAGGAATGCCTCATACATATACCAAAAATGTATCTCAAACAATGTGCCCAATATCCAAGATGCTCCTCAAACCATGTGCCTCAACCATATACCATATCACTCATGATATGTCTCAATCATGTCGTACACCATGTACCATACGATATCATCAATGAAGTGTCTCAAAAAAGGATCGAACAACCAAGATCATATACCAAGCATATGCCTCAACGATGCACCTAATATGTTCCTCAAACATGTGCCAATGCCTCAACAATATACCAAAAGACTTGCCTTAAGCATGGACTATAACATCATCAACATGTAACCATCAAAACATACATATAAAAATACATGTAACTCTATAAAATACCTAGTGTATGTTTTCACATATCTGCATACCTTCCTCAACTTCAGTAACAAGAGAATAACATCTTCATCAAACTTTACCTTAGTCTCATGGGAATAGTTTTTGGATTAGTCACAAACCCTAATTTTCAACAAGAATAACTCCATACATGTAATGAATAAAGGTTTGAAACTTGTACCCAATATTATTCAATATCTTATTTACAATTATTCCAAGTTTCACTGCTTGGAACATCCCATAAAAGGAGTTATAGCAAAATTGGCATACCTTGTTTAATTTTGGTTTATTACAGAGATATAACTTGTAGAGGATGCCCCACGCGTAATATTTGATATATAGATCTGAAACGATACACAACATACTAAGGACTGTAATATATCCAATTTATTTTGTCTCACTGAATTTGGATTATCTATGAAGAAATTATGACTATTTTACCCATAACACTTGTTTGAGACTAGTTTCAGGACTAGACAAAAACCCTATTTTCCACAGAGTGTATCTTAGAAAATACAACAACCCAAAAGCTGAATTTTTTACCATAGGTACCTTGACATGTCTTCTCAACCTCTTCCATTTTTTTATGTCTGAATCATTCTAGAAAAAAAGGTTATAGCAAAAATGGTAAGATGAACTTTAAATAACATACCTTAGAACACATCATCACAAGACTTCATCCTCCCTTGGAATTTCGCCCTTCTTTACTTCATCTTCCCTCTGAAATTCACCTTAGATCTTTTTGGTTATCTCAAATAAGAAACACTTACTCACATAGAATATATTCAATAGAATGTGTGAGTGAATGTACTTATGAGTGACTTCTTGAGGTGTATATATATTTTTTCTAAGTAACCTATTTCCTTAACTTTAGGACTTCTTGAACTTTCTTATTACAACCACTTTACCCTTTCATTAATGACTTGCAAACAATTAGGGGCTTCTTAACCCATATTGTAACCAACTAGGTGCTTCTTAACCCATCTTTTGGGATTCCAACTTCATGACCTCATAACTCCTTAACCGTGAGGAATCACGTGGCATACCACCTATCACCGGAAACAACACAACAAGGAATATCCATATATGAGTGTATTACATGCATTTACGTTGTCCTTCATGTCCATATTCATCAACAAACTTTGGGTACCATAACCACACCTCTAGGGCTTCATGTAGACTTCATCAAATGCACCCAACATGTCTGCTAACATCAACCACTCCATCAATGAAAACTAACTCACCATCAATATCAACCATATATCTAGGGATTCTTGATTTCTTCAAGGGTTGACATCAATGAAAACCAACTATCCAACAAAAGAAATTATCTCTGATATTGAAGATATAAGGGTTTTATCCAAATTTCACTTATTGATATAAAAACACAATACTTGATATCTAAGAACAATTTTACTTGTCCTCACTATTATGTTCTTATTATAACATTTTACAAGTTTATAAAAGATGGAATGGGACAACAAGATTCAAACTAGTTATGAAATTATATAAAAATATTTAAGTCTTTATACACACCAAACTTTGCGCACTTTTGTTCCACATCTCTCTTAGATTTGGCGTTGCTTCACTGCCCATGAGCATCCTTAGCCCCGACAAAGGTGCCTTAGTATCATACAATAATTTCCCCGCTGCCAACGAGTGTCCATAGCCCCGATGGGTTTGATTGTAATTACCACACTTGAAAGTGCTTTCAACTTCCATTTCATAATTTACACTCTTTAAAGATATATATTTATGATATTGCTTTATGCAATGAGTGTGATGGAAGCGAGGTGACATGAGAGGTATTTTGATTGGAAAAATTCAGGTGGATAAAAACTAATTCTAAGATTTTACATCCACTTCTAATTGTCATTGTTGCCACCTTTATTCATAATGGATGAGGCTCTTATAAAATATTTTCATAAGCCTTCAGATGTTTGGACGTTTTTTGTCTTTGATATCAAGTAAATATTTCCTTGAAGATATAATGATCAAAGGAATATCCTTCAAGATTTAAAATCGAGATATGCATGCTTGTGTATTACCATAATGTAATGAATGATACCACAAGAAAGAAGATAAAAACAAAAAAAAATTACAATCTATACAAATAGTCATTTTGCATGACTAGGAAAAATATTTTTTGAGAATTTGGTCGTTGACAGGGAGATTTTCAATTTCTCCATTTAAAGTTTATAATATAAATGTTGATGGGCCAAGTTTTTTGGAAATAATAAATGATCCTAACCAATGATGTTGAAATTTGTTGTGTTTGCCTTTTTCTTCATGAGATTTTTCCCATTTCAGAACTAGATCTCCGATTTGAAATTCTTTGTCATTAACTTTATGTTTATCGAACCATCTTTTGATTATTACTTGATGTCCAGGAAACTTTTATTTGGTTTTTTCATGTTCTTCTTCTAAGTTAATTAATGGATCAATTCTCATTTGCATCTTAGAACAAGGTTCTTCTTTTTCAGACTGGGCTAACTGTAGAGAATGAAGAAAAATATTTGGGGGTAGAATCGCTTCTTTCCCATAAACTAAGAAATAAGGTGAATTCTCTATTAACTTTTTTGGGGTTACTATATCTGCCCATAATGCATTATAAAGTTGTTTTTGCCAATTTCTTTGGTGTTCATGAAGAATATTTTTTTAGGATTCAAATTAAATTTTTATTAGTTGATTCAACTAAACCATTACATTGGGGGTAGTAGTTTGCATAATGCTTGATTGTAATCCCTTTCTCTAGAGAAAACTTAGTTATTTTGAGGGATGAAAAGTACGATGCATTATAAAAAACTAAGGAATTTGGAACACCAAACCTGAAAATTATGAACTGATTAAGGAATGAGATCACTTGTTTTTCAATAACTTGTTTAAGAGTAATGACTTCGATCCATCATGTAAAGTAATCTGTCGAAGTCAGAATATATTTGTGGATATATGAAGAATTAGGATTGATTTCTACGATTATGTCTAGGCCCCACTGCTCGAATGGACCTTCAACTTCAAAAGTTGTAATGGAGTTGTAGGTTTCTTTTACCTCCTAGCAGATGTTTGACATAGTTTACATTTCCTGGCATATGAATAAGCGTCTCAGAATATGATGGGCTAGTAGTAGCCGACCCTAAGAATATTGCGGGGATTTGTTTCTCCACAAAAATGTCCTCTAGCTGGTCTATCATGAAGTTGGGCCAAGACCTTATCTGCATTATGTTTTTCCAGGCATCTTTGAAAAACATTATCGTAATTCTTTCTAAAAAGAGCTCCATCAATAAGCTTGTATTTAACTTATTTTATCCTTAAATATCTTCTTTTCTTAGGCTCTAAATATTCAAGAGAAGAACCATGAATCAAATAGTACTTAATATCATTATACCATGAAAAATTTGGTTCATGCACATATAAGACATCATTGCTCACCTCAAGTTCATTTTCCCAACCACTTTCATCACTTACTTGAGAGTTCTCTGAATCAACTACTAATTTGCACAAACCTTGTCCTCTTACAATCTTTGTTGACTTGATATCAAGGTCATATTACTGAAGTGTAGTCATCCAATTTTCCCTTTTGTCTCCCAAATCTTTTTGAACTAACAAGTTTCTAACTGAAGGATGAGGTACAATGACCTTTGTATGAGATTTCAAAAGATACAGGTGAACATGTTTTACTTTAAAAACAACATAAGCATGTTTATCAATATTAGGATAATTCAATTCCGCACCTTGTAAACTAGAACCCATAAAAGATATAGGAATTCCATAACCTTTAACATTTTTCTGATTCAAAACAATTGCATAAGAAACATTAGATGCAAAAGTATACAAAATAAATTCTTTTTCAAAATCTGGACTCATTAAAGAAAAAGCTTGAACAATTGCTTCTTTAATATTTGCAAAAGATTTTATTTCTTTTTCATCCCATATAAATGTAGAGTTCTTTTTAATCATATCCTGTAAAAGATTACAATTTTGGCGAAGCTAGGTACAAATCTTCTTACGAAATTATTTTTCCCCAAAATGATTGCATGTTCTTTTTATTATGAGTAGAAGAAATTTGTGAAATATCCTTGGTTCTCTTAGGATCTATTAAAATCCCAAGTTTAGAAACAATGAAACCTAAAAGTTTTCCTTCTGTTACTACAAAAATGGTCTTTTTAGGATTTAAGGAAATTTCATATCTCTTGCATTGATCAAATATTTGTCTTAAATGATGAACACATTTACTTCTTTCTCTAGAATAAACTGTAATGTCATCTATATAAACAACCATGGGTTTATTTATTAGACTTCTAAAATCGATATCCATGGCTCTTTGGAAAGTGGCTCCAACATTAATCAAACTAAAAGGCATCTTCCAGTATGCATAGGTTCTCGACTTAGTTCTAAAGGTGGTTTTGATTTGATCTTGTTGTGACACCAAAACTTGATTATAACCAAAGAATCTGTCTAATAAGGAAAACATTTCATCCCCAACTACCTTTTGTAGGATTTGGTCCATAGGTGGAACAAGGTAATTATCTTTTTCCGAAGCTTTATTCAAATTTCGGAAATCAATGCAAATTATAATATCCCCATTCTTTTTCCTCATTGGGACTAAATTAGAAACCCATTGTGAATATCTAACCGGGAAGATAATTTTGGCCTGCAATAATTTATTTAACTCTTTTTTTATTTGTGGTTCAAGATTAGGATGAATCTTTCTGATCTTTTGTTGTACAAGCTTGTAGATTTAACCTTGTACATTATTTTACTGCAAACATATTTTCAATAAAAGAATAGAAAAGAGACAATGGCAAATACACACATTACACATATATTTTTCGACTGGAAACCAAAACCGGGAAAACCAACATATTCTATATTCATTCACATCATACATTGTTTACAATACAATATACATAAAGGAGACAACGACATCCAAAACCCTAATCCAATGACCTGGATTAGTCAACAACCCTAATTCCTTAATTGTAAATAGAAAACCATCGACAGAAAACCATGTGCCGAAAAACCGCCCATAAATGGACACGAAAATTGAGGACCACCCAAAAATGGACATGAAAACCGAGGACTACCCAAAAATGGAGCCCCCCCCCCCTCTTAACCCTACAGGAATAGGGACCCTGACTGATTTACATTCCTGCATATTAAACCTCTGCAATATTGTCTCGACATATTTTCTATGATTTAACCATATTTTCATGTTTTTCCGATCTCTTTTAATTTCCATGTCCAAAATGAAATTTGCAGCACCAAGATCCTTCATCTCAAATTTAGAGGACAACTGAGTTTTCACATCCTGGATAATCTCCTTATTGTTTCCTATCAACAACATGTCATCCACATACAAGATCAAATAAATGAAATGATCACCAATTAATTTAAAATACACACAATGATCCTCTTTGCTTCTTGTGAAGCCAAGTCCTAACATATAAGTATCAAATTTTTGATACCACATCCTTGGTGATTGTTTTAAACCATATAGGGACTTTTTCAGCTTGCATACCAACTCCTTCTTTCCCTTCACAACAAATCCTTCTATCTACTTCATACATATTTCTTCTTCTAGATCCACATGTAGGAATGCTGTCTTCACATCCATCTATTCTACTTCAAAATCAAACACAACAACAACAACAAATAACATAAATCTAATAGAATTTAACTTGGAAACATGAGAAAAAATCTTACCAAAATCAATTCCCTCAACCTGGGAATAACCCTTTGATACTAATCGAGCTTTGTATTTCTCCACTTTGCCTTCTGCATTCAACTTCTTTTTAAATACCCATTTGCTGCCAATGGGATTTCTTCTAGTCGAGAACTCTGCTAGATCCCAAGCCTCATTCTTATCCAAGGCTTCCATTTCTTCAACCATGGCCTTTTTCCAGAGTTTTCCATCCTTTGAATCCACTTCCTTCCTAACAGTTCTAGGATCATCATCAGTAATAGAAAAAGCAAAATTTGAATGGAAATCAGAAGGAGTATACCTTTCCAGTATCCTTTTTTCTTGCACCGATATCCTCAATACAGGAGTATGAGGATCTTCTTCTTTTGATTCATGTTCTTCTGTAGAGTCTGATTCATCATCCCTTGGCTCAAAATTTATTTTCTATGGTTCTTCCTTACTTGGTGCTAGCGGGAAAAATCCCCCTATTACTATACTGGGTCGAGGTATAGGGAGAGCACTGACTTCCCTTAAAAGACAGTTCTATTCCTAAGCTACCCTGAAACTATCTAAATGAAAGGAAAGAAGGATAATAAGTGTACCTTTGGTCCTAATTTTCAGTGTAGACCTCTTTCGCCTTTATAGCCTCCTCAATCGTGGGTCTCCTCCCAAAGTTGACCTACAAAATCTTAGAAAGACAATGCTACAAAATACAGTCTCTACTTGTCACTTTCAATATTAAGATATAGGCATAGATGCATTAATCACTAAAATCATAAAGACACAATGTATTGGGACATGAAAAAACTCTTTTATTCAATATGAGGATCATAAATATTATAACCTTATTATCGACAAATGCTCCACAAACCAGGTCCAAGCTCCTCTATTGTTGCTCCAAGTGCATCATTCCCATACTTGCCTCTCACAACCAACTAATCTCTTTGGAAAATGGAAATGGTTATATAAGGAGAAAGGGCTGGAGGGGAATGATGAGGCCAAATCTCAAAAAGGGATGCAAAAATTGGGCTAAAAAGGGGAAGGGATTTTGGCAGAGTTTACTTGTTCTCTTGCTTGATCTTGAAATGAGACCCCAAGACCTATTTTTATATGTGAAAAATATGGTTATTCGGTTTGGGTACGGGATACAATGGGTAAAATGGTTAGGAAACCCTCAATAGCCCGTAAAATCTGTCGAATTCCTTGCAATTTTATATTTTTTGCAATTTTTGGAGGTAAACGCCGGTTTTCTAGTATGCAGCTCACATATGTACTCGGTTTTTCTAGTATGTAGCATGCATGTGTATGCAAGATATAGTTCAGTAGGGTGTGTACATCTTCCAAAAAATATTTTTTTAAGAGGAATCCTCAACAATATTTTTGGCAAAACATGTAAGTGGAAAGGCCAACACCATGTATGCGTAGGTAGGGTATTTTTGGACTATAACACTTGGTAGGACTTCCTGTTTGACAACATCTTGACTATACACAACCTTCTTAGTTTTTGGGTTCCAAAGATTATAACCTTTAAGATCATCTTTATACCCAAAAAAAATACACTTTTCAACCTTCTTATCTAGCTTACTCTGGTTTTCCTTTGGAACATGAACATATGCCTCACAACCAAATACCTTGAGATGTGTAAGAGAAGGTTTATTACCAGTCCATACCTCTTGTGGAGTCTTTTCATCCAGTGCTAACGAGGGTAATATGTTGATCAGGTAACATGCAATACCCACTGCCTCTGCCCAAAATTCTTTCCCTAACCCGACACCACTGAGCATGCACCTTGCTTTTTCCATCAATGTCTTGTTCATCCTTTCTGCAAATCCATTCTGATGAGGTGTATATGGAGTAGTCTTATGCCTATACCACACTTCTTTCAAAATTCTTCAAATTCATTCCCGTAGAACTCTCCACCATTATCTGTCCTCAACACCTTAATTATTTTCTCTGTTTGATTCTCAACAAGAGCCTTAAACTCTTTAAACCTGTCAAAGACTTCATATTTCTTCCTGAGGAAATATATCCAAGTATTCCTTGAGAATTCATCTATAAATGAGACATAGTACACATATTTTCCCAATGATGGAACCAACACAGGTCCAAACACATCACTGTGAACTCGTTATAAAATTCCTTCTGTCCTCATTTCACCAGAGGGGAATCTTACCCGATTATGTTTCCCATATACACAATGTTCAAAAAAATCAAAATCTAGAGAGCAGTTAGACATACCTTCAACCATACCTTTACCGTGTATTAGTCGAAGACCCTTCTCTCTGATATGCCTTAGTCTTTGATGCCACAACATAACATTTTCTCTAGAGACTCTAGGAGTTTTTTCTTCTTCTGCTCCAATACTGAGAACAATGGAAATATTACACCCATCACTAATAGTGCTTCCTTGCAGCTCATACAAATTTCCAATCCAAACTCCCTTCAACAATACCATTTCTCCTCGAACCATTATGTAGGTTTCTTTTCCAAATACTGTTTTTACCCCTGCATTGTCCATTTTTCTTACAGAAATCAAATTTTTGGCCAATCATGGGATGTGCAGAACACCAGGAAGTGTTCTAATCCTTCCATCTATGAGCCTCAACTTGAATTTTCGTCGTCCTATGATTCTGGTTGTCGAGTCATCACCTAGGAAAACATTACCTCCATGATACCTTTCATATTCAAAGAACCACTCCATGTGGGGATTCATATGAAAGGATGCACCTAAGTCAACCAGCCATGCCTCATGATATGCATGTGTGCTTGAAGAATCCAAGTACACATCCCCTCCTTCTTCCTTGGAGGTATTTTCTTCTATAGAGGGAGCACCTTAAGATCCCTTCAATTTCTCAATGCTTTTGGATCTACATTACTTCTTGAAGTGCCCTTGTTTTTCGCATCTCCAACATACCTTTACAAACTTTCTGGGAGATTTACATCTACCTTTAGACTTGGATCTCCCACTTGAGGAATTAGATCTATTTCTATTCTGGGAGCGTCCTCTTGCAAATAATGCATCCGTGCTTTGTCCTTCCATGTTTTTATGTCTCATCTCCTCCGATAACAAGGATGAGACCACATCATTGAAACTCAAGGTAGTTGTATTACTACCTATGGCCACAACCAAAATATCCCACAAGTCTGGTAAAGAGAACAATAAACTGATACACTTATCTTCATTTGAAATTTTAATCTCAATAGATAACAACTGACTTACCACAGTGTTGAAGGCGTTCAGATTCTCTATCACCAAGTCTCCATCTCTCTTCCTAAGGTTATACAATTTTTTTCGCAAGAACAGTTTATTTACCAGGGACATAGACTGATACAAGTTCCCCAAATTATCCCATGACTCCTTGGATGTAGCTTCCCCTAACACATTCAACAATACTGAATCTGAGAGACACAATCAGATTGTTCTCTTCACCTTCCGATCCAAAATTTTCCAGTCATCTGCTGACGTTCTTGTATGTGCACTACTTGGATCCATTGTGACCCACTGATCTCTGTCTACCAACAGATCTTCCATATTGAGCTTTCATAATTCAAAATTTTTCCCATTAAATTTCCCGATCTCTATTTTCAAACTGCTCGCCATTTTTCTTCACCTGAAGAATCAATATTGTAGATATTCCATTGTAACAAGGCTTATCACAGTCTCAAGCCAAACCCCTAACCACAAAGACGTCCCCCTAAGTCCAATAATTGCTTTGATACCAAATGTAGATTTTAACCTTGTACAATATTTTACTGCAAACAAACTTTCAATAAAAGAACAAAAAAGATACAATGACAAATACACACATTACAAAGAGATTTTTCCCCTGGAAACTCAAACCGGGAAAACCATCATATTCTATATTCATTCACATAATACATTGTTTACAATAAAATATACATATAGGAGCTAGCCACACAAAAAACCCTAATCAAATGACCTGGATTAGTCAACAACCCTAATTCCTAAACCGGAAATAGAAAACCATCGGTGAAAAACCATGTGCCGAAAAACCGCCCATAAATGGACACAAAAACCTAGGACCGCCCAAAAATGGACACAAAAACTAAGGAATTTTTTTTTTGGGTGCGCTGCCCCTAAACCCCCATGCCCCCTCTTACCCCCCTACGTTCCCGGTGCAACGTAGACACTAACTCTAGTCGTGCAAAGAATATAACACATATCCAACAAAGCTTAACATCACTTCTAGTAGGAATGACATGTTGGATAATTTTAGTGTCATAGACTTTGAGATCATCATAAGTCCATGCAAATATTTCCTTATATTCCTTAATTTTTTTTATGAAAGCACTATGCTTTGAATGAGAACAATTTACTCCTAAATTGATGTTTTTTGAATTTATCCTGCAAATGATAAAAAAAATCTAAATTTACTACATTTTTTGGGATGCCATTTTCTGGATGTGAGACATTAGCAAAAGAAGGTTCATTTATTTCTTGGTCATGCTGATCTTCATCGATGACAAAATCTTTAAAGGTTCCTTCCTATGTAATACATTTTATGATCTAGTCATCGCCATCGAAGACCCTCCAATTTGTAATGTTGTTCGGGACTAAGGGCCTCAAAATGAGTTAAATCGAAAATTTGTCAAGAGAAAAATTTGTCGAAGGAATTAATCTAGAAACAACATTAGCTAAGAGATCATCCTCAACATTTAATACTCGAAGTACAAAGATAATATCAAAAGCTTCAAAATGATCAATTAAACTCATCACCTCGTGTTGGTAAATTTTTAGGTGATTAGAAACACAATGAATCATATTCTTTACTTGTTTGATAACAATTTCATAATCACCAACTACTCTTATTCCTCTTATTTTCATATCCATTGTTTTTTTGAGGTCTTGAATGAGGGCCTCATATTCTGCAACATTATTGGTGCAATCAAATTCAAGTCTGAATTCCATCAATATTTTATTTCTTGAGGGATCTATGGGGACACAACCAACTCCTGTACCTTCATTTAATTTACAACCATCAAAATACAAAGTCCAACATTATTTTTTCTTTATGAAATCAACATTTTCTACCTTTGAATAATCGGAGTGTAGAACCTGGGTAAAATGTAAAATTTTAGAATGCAAACCTATCTCAAGAAAAGATGAAGGTTCTGCAGAGAAATACCAAAAAATGAGTCTTTGCATAAGTTTCCCAATATAGAATCTGCAAACATGATTGGTTCATTAGGATCATTCAAATTTGTAACAATGTGCTTCGTATGGTGTTCTCGTTCTACTTTTATTTGATTTGGTCGACCATTAAAAGGAAACCAAAGATGTGACCAATAAGTTGAGAAGTATCCATGTAGTTTCTCTGACCAATCCCTACTTAAAAGTAAACCATAAGCTTCAGGGATGTCAACGACTATGATATCAATGGTTTGATGAACTTTCAGTTTTGAAGATAACTTGATGAAAACATTTCTTAACTCTCCTAGCACTTTTACACTTGACCTGTCCAAATGTACTATTTGTATAGCATATTTTTGGGGCTCTATGTTCAATTTCTTACATACCAATTAAGGCATCACATTAGAAGATTCTCCTAAATCAACTAAACAATTGTGTACACTCCTATTAAAATTATCGAAAGTCAAGAGAAAAGGAGGAGTATGAGAACCAGATTTTCCTCCAAATATGGTAACATTTACATAAGAAGAAAATTTTTGGGCTGAGTTTTCTTTTTCAAATTTTGATTGCAAGGCTTGAATTAACTTATTTTTTGTTGAGTTGTTTTGGTTAATTCAAAGGGAGAAATATTAGCTCTTGTTTTTTCTTTAATCTTTCACAATATCATAGTCTAAAACATCGGGAAGAAAAGATGATTTGACTTGAGAAGAATTTACTTTATTTGAAGACACTTGCTTTTTAGAAGGAGAAGGAGTAGTTGTTGTATCATGAGTGGAAGGGATACCTTTACTTCTGGTTTGGGCAAAGCAAATTTCTTCTTCATTGTCATCATTAGCTATCCCATGAGTAACATTCCATAGGATATTGATTGATGACTCTGTATTTTGATAATCTATTTGTTCATCCTGTCTTGATGGTCCTTCTTCATCTTCATCCATTGAAACAAAAACTTTAAACACGTCAACAAATGTTGGACAATTCTTTTCAGAATGATTAGCTTCGTGTACTCGACAATAGTCATCCTGAGAAAATTCTTCAATGTGTATTTCTTCAAGAGGAATATTAGGATTATTAGGAGGTGGAGGATTTATTCTAAAAGGATGTTTCCAAGATCTCTTGTATGATGAACTTTCCCCTGAATTTCTCTTGAGGTCAACAATATCATTGGACATTTTTTCAATCATTCTTTCAAGATCATCCACATCGAATGTTTCTTTGTATTTCTTTTCTTTAGTTGTTTTGACTACATTCTGCTTCCTAGATGGTTGAAAAAATCTTTTTTCTTTAGATGGGGTTTTATTTGCAATACTTAGCATTTCTAGTTCTACATCTAGTGTTTCCTCAAAAATTTCTGCTAAAGTTGTCTTTTTGGCTCTCTTGACAAATATAAGAATAGAAGATGGCAAGGTTGAAGTATAAAACCATTAATAACATTGTCTGGAGGCTTGAAATCTTCTAGGATTTTATTCATTAATGTCAAAAATCTTTGATTTTTTCTTTAGGAGCCATTTTTATTCTTGATAATTCTAAAACTAAAATGGCTGGGGTTTTGTCTTCACAAAACTTTTTCATGAAATCAATTTTGAAGTCGTTCCAACTTGTGATTGTTCCTTGTGGTAATGAAAAATACCATGTGTATGCTCTACCTTCAAAAGTGTATGGGAGCATTCACCATACAACATTTTCATGTTGCACACCTTTTAGGTTAACTGCTCACATGAATTTACTGATGTGATATTTTGGAGATTCTCTATTGTTAGGGTCAAATTTGGGAAGGAATTTCTCAGGATTTTTGGGAAGATCATGAACATCACCAGGGACAAAAACAAATCCTAGAGTAATCCAAGGCCTCCTATGCACTCCAACCATTCTTCTCCCTTGAGGTTGTTTAGGACTTACTGAAGGAGTTTTTCTACGGCTTCTTGGTGGAGAAGGTGGTTTGGGTCCAACATGAGCGTGAGGTGGACTTTGTGGAAGAGAGGGGGGTTTTCCTAAACCAAGTTGTGTTGGGAGACTGATTATATAATCGTTAGGATCCTCAGATCCCCTTAAGATATTTGAAATTTGAAATAAAGGATTTAGTCCAGAGTTGTAAGTTAATTCGCTTTCACTTTCCTTCTTTGATTTCATCACAATTGTAAGTTAATTGCTAAAGATTCCATCACAGTTCAGGTTGTTCATTCATCTTTATGGACATATTTCAAGGAGTTGTTATACAAAAAATTTCATTGTTGATTTTGAACAATCCTCATAGGCCTTCCTTGATTATTCATATAAAAAAAAGTTATGAAGTGTCTTGACATCAGTTTGTAATTCTCAACAACTTTTAAGGGAATGGTCAAATTTGTCATCAAGTTTTACTTCACATTCAGTTCATGATATTGAGATTTCAGTCGGTTCTTCAATTCATTCTTTCCTTTAGTAGATCATTAAAATACAAATGAAAATCTTTCAAGATCTTCATCGTTAAATTCTACCGGTTGATCTACTTTTGGGAGTTCATCATCATCACCACTATTTTGTGCAATAGAGGCTTCTTCATATTCTTCTTTAGAATTTTCATTTTGCATATTTCTTTCATTGGCTAAAGAATTATTGATTTGTTTGACATCATCAAGATCTACAAATGTGTTATATTCTTCTTTGGGATCTCTTCTTTCTTGGGCTTGATCCACTTCATAAGAAAAACTCTAATTTCCACATTCCTTATTAGGGATTTCACCCATCATTCTCCTATTATCAATTTCATCAATTTTAGGTGCAATATCTTCATCATCTTTCTTGCTTTGTACTTCAAATTTTCTTCTCCACGTCTTCTTATAATTTTGCTGAATGTTGGAGATACTTGTCTTCATGGAATATTTTGATAGTATACATTCACTGGCTTTATGGTCATAATTGTTGTATTTGTAGCATTCAACATTGTAATATTGTAAAAGATAAAATGAGTTATAGTTTCTATTTATTTGATTACTTTATTCTTGTTGTTTTTATAGCCATGTTTTTTTAGGACTTTATGATTGTTCTTTCCATAAGTTCTACAATCTAATGCTTTATTCCCACAATTATTGCAAGAGAATCAATATCCAAGAAAGATATCATGATACCTTTTGGGGGAAGTTATTCTTGTAATTGTATTCCATCTGAATTCATTTTCTTTTGCAGATTTTTGTTGATTAGAAACATTCTTTATCTTGTTTTGTTTATGATTGAAGGAGCTTTGAAGGGCAGGTGCATAACTTTTTGGATTTTTTTTAGATTCCTGAGATGTAGAGTTAGATCCTTTGTTAGAATTATTTCGATCATATCCCGATCCTGTCTTATTGTTTGATGATCTTTGACTGTTAAGAATATCATCCAATATTTTTGAACTGTTTTCAAATTTTGATTGTTTCTTTTCTTTCTCAAGTTCCCCTTTTAGAAGGATAATCTCAGCCTCTAGCTTTTCATTGAGTTGATTTAAAATGACTTCTTATATTATTTTAGCTTCTTGGAGTTGAGTCTCAAAATCAATAATGATTTGTTCTATTTTCTTGAGGGTTTTTGAAACTTCCTTTTCTCTTGATTTTTGTACTTCTTCATATTCTAGTAGTTGTTCTCTTAATGATTTATTCTTTTTATATTTTCTCAGTTCTTCAAGAGCACTAATAAGTTCTTCTTCAAGGTCTACTTCTCCTTCAACTTCATAGTTTCCTTCATATTCATTTGGAGGTTCTATGCCCATAAATAGAAGCTCTGTCTCCTCATCTTCACTTATGTATGATGAACTTTCCCTTGAATTTATGTTGAGGTCAACAATATCATTGGATAATTTTTGAATCATTCTTTGGAGGCCATCCATGTCAATTGTTTCTTTGTCTTTCTTTTCTTCAATTGTTTTGACTACATTCTTCTTCCTATATGGTTGAAAAACTCTTTTTTCTTCAGATGGGGTTTTATTTGCAATACTTAGCATTCCTAGTTCTACATTTAGTGTTTCTTAAAAAAATTCTGCTAAAGTTGTCTTTTTGGCTCTCTTAAGAAAGATAGCAATAGAAGATGGAAAGGTTGAAGTATAAAACTCATTAATAACATTGTCTAGAGGTTTGGAATCTTTTAGGATTTTTTTCATTAATGTCAAGAATCTTTGATTTTTTTTTTAGGAGCCATTTTTATTCATGATAATTCTAAAACTAAAATTGTTGGGGTCTTGTCTTCACCAATTTTTTCATGAAAGTAGTTTCGAAGTCGTTCCAACTTGTGATTGTTCCTTGTGGTAATGAAAAGTACCATGTGTAAGCTCTACCTTCAAAAGTGTATGGGAACATTTGGCATAGAACATCTTCATGTTGCACACCTTTTAGGTTAATTGCTCGCATGAATTTACTGATGTGATCTTCTGGAGATTCTCTATTGTCATGGTCAAATTTGGGAAGGAATTTCTTAGGATTTTTGGGAAGATCATGAACATCACCAGGGACTGCAACAACTCCTAGAGTAAGCCGAGGCCTCCTAGGCACTCCAACCATTTTTCTCCATTGAGGTTTTTTAGGACTTACTGAGGATTTTTTCTATGGCTTCTTGGTGGAGAAGGTGGTTGGGGTCCAACGGGAGCGTGAGGTGGACTCTGTGGAAGAGAGGGGGGTTTCCCTGAACCAAGTTGTGTTGGGAGACTGATTAGATAATCGTTAGGATCCTCAGATCCCCTTAAGATATTTGAGATTTGAAACAAAGGATTTAGTCCAGAGTTGTAAGTTAATTCGCTTTCACTTTCCTTCTTTGATTTTTTGGTTCTTTTAGGGATTGAGAATTCGATAGGGGGTTGACCAATTTCCTTACTATATGCTTTGGTTAGAACCCTTGATAACTAAAGTTGTGGATTAATAACAATGATTTCTTTAGAAATGGATGAATCAATAGGCTTAGTTGAGGACAAAGATACACAGTTATATTGAGATTCTACTTCTCATGAACTTTCAATATTTTCAAGTGAATTGGAGACCGAACCTTGTTTAACAGATGAAGTATCACTAGTAGATTTAAGAATCCTCTTGGGAGGTGATTTAGTATGAGACGATTGCAATGGATTGACTCCGCGATATGATTTACCTACCATGCATATCACTCAACCCTCCTTCTAGCGCCAATTGTTGACAGACGAAAACATTCCCTCCTACAATAGGGGAACAACTACCCGATCACAAGCTCCAATTATGCGAGTTTTCATTTGGGGTGGTAGTTTCCAACTGAATTTGTGGGCTCGGTTTGCCACTCAAATAGTTTGCTATTCAAAAAGAGACTTTAAACAAAGTTACCAACTTAATGAGAACTCTCCAGAGTTCATGTTTTTTAGATGTCACATTTTTTACCCCTGTTTCAAAAAATGGTGCTACCAGTGGCACTCATTTATGGTAGGGTGGTTAAAATTGTGACTTGCTTGAAATCATTGCCTTGACAACCAATATCGTTAAAATTGCATTGCAAAAAATTGACCCTCAAATCGAAAAGTGATATTGCATGTAGCACCCTTCTTATTTTTGGAGTTAAAATTGTGACTTAATTGAAAAAATAGCCTTGATCAGTGGTACTGTCATGAAAAAACAACTTCAAATTAACTTGTAAATCGAAAAAATGGTATTTTATTTATTAATCAATTTTATTTTATTTTTTAAATTTACATTAAAAACAAATAAATTGCAAAAATAAACTATACATACATGTTTCTTTTTTTATTTAAAGCAAAAAAAACATTTTTCGAAAAAAAACACAATTTTCTATATAAAAAACCAATTTTTTAATTGAAAAATCCTCTTTTTTAAAATGAAAAATTGTCTTATTTAATGAAAATACACAAAAAAACATCAAATAGAAATGGAAAAACAAAATTTTAAAACATAAAAAATTAATAAAACACAAAAAAAATAAAAATTAAAAATCAAACTTAAAAAAAAAGAGGAAAAACAAAAAATTAAAAAATTAAAATTAAAAAAACTCGCATCAAATTAAAAAAACTCACATCAAATTAAAAAAAAAAAACCGCATCAAATAATTAAA
>ML801151.1:20692-35185 GCA_009831015.1 Picea engelmannii
TATTTTATTTTTTATTTATTTTTAATAAATAAAAAAGTTGTGTTTCCTGATTAATTCGTTGTCATTATACAAAATTGATACACATCATAGGCTTGCCACTTGTTCCGTCGAACTAGTGGAAATCGAAACAGGTGGCAACCACTTATACTTTCGTCCAAAAATAACAACCGCCACTTGCTCTGCCATTTAGTTGGAAACCAGAGAAAGTGGCGGCTGGTGGTGTTGACAGTTTTGTCTGGACATACAATCAAAAGCTGAAAATTCAAACTAAACAAAGAACTAGAGTAGGGAGACAAGAACATAACTCCATTTCCATGTAAGCGAGGCACATAGGACTGAGAAACTTTAAACATGAGGAGGGTTATGAGAATAATGGAACTTGCCATATGGAGAGCCGCTATGAGCAATGTCGTCGTTAGGTATGAGTGAAAAGGGTTGCGCGCAGGCCGAACACCTCTTTTTAACTAGCACGTTCGAGAAGGCGTCGAACAACATGTTGATTCTGCTACTAATGAGGGTATGCCAATGGAGCTGCTCCATCATAAAGCCCCTCATCTAGAAAATGAGCTCCAAATGCTTCAGATTGAAGAGACAGGGTGGAATCTAGTCGCCATCCGCAATTGGGTTGAGCAGTGGGGGCCCAGTTGGGTAGTCTGTCGGGGGAAGTTCCTCCTGGACAATGCAAGTGGCACCTTCCATGGATGTCATTGGATCAGTAGCTGCAATGCTGGTGTTGGGGCTATCTTGGGCATCCGAGATCGTGTAGAGGAGGGACTCTGGTGGAACTTGAATTGGTTCCTTCGATATTTCCTCCTCCACGAAGGCCATTGGAGGTGTGATTGGCTTCGTGATTAGCTACGTCCGAGATATAGATAAATCCCTCTCCAAATTGTGTCGACGTCTCTGCCTTGCAACATAACGGTTCCAGGAGGGTCCCCGCCTAGGTTTTCCTCTCTCTCTCAGCATGATAGAGCCTGGAGGCCGAAGAAGTCTGAGAATGAGGCCAGAGAAGTCTAAGAGGACCAGAGCCAGATCCCCAAGCAGAGCGAAGAAGCATAATGATGAATTCCATGGCCGACTTGGAGAATTATCCAAGGGGATGATAAGACTGCGCAACCTCTAGAGGATGTAATCTGAATCAAAAGATTATTTGACAATATCTCTTTTTCTCATATTTACAGGGAAATGAATCAAATGGAAGACAGACTTTCCAAGGAAGCCACACAGTTAGACTTTGGGCTATGGCATGTTACTGAACACACTCTCGATGGAACACAGGAATACTACCACCATCCCTTCCATAAAAGACAAGACAATTGACTATGGGAACTTGAATACCTCTCATGAGAGGAGCCTCTATATTTTGACGGGACTTTATTACTTATTTTTTGAACTATGGAAGGAATGTATATGAATCTGGAACTATTATGGAAGACTACTAAAAATATTGAGAACAAAAATGATTAACAAAAATATTAACGTGAAGTATGTCTATGAAACTATGGGAGACAAACAACATTTCCTTTTTTGCTGGAAAATATGAATGTAGTTACGTATTAACTGGTTCATATCTGTGTATGTAATTTTGTTATACCATAATGAAATTATGATCTTTTTCCGAGGAAAAAAAAACAAGTCTTAAACTTGATATAAGAAGCAAAATATAAAATAATTAATAATAATTGAAAGAAATAAGATTCAACAACATTAAACAAGAATGCAACTGTTAACAATATTCTTCAATTCAACACAAAAGCTAACAACTATGTTTTTCAAGATTAAACTAAAACTTGCTAAGAATAACAATTTCAATTCAAATCAGGAAAAATTTCCAAGAGAGATAGATATAATAAAGGATCTTTGAATAAAAATACCAAAGTTGCTTCAATATACTGGTCTCTGGTCCATAAAGAACTTAACAATGTTTAAGCAAGAGAAATATTCCTTCTGACTCCAAAATCCCCCCTTAGGTCTTTTCCCTCTTGGCTATTTATAACCTAAGTTTATCAATTGATCTATTCTAAAATCGTTTCATATAACTATTACAAACTGTTTTTTTTCCCTCAAATTCTTAATTCGAAATCTGAGAAAAATCCCCACACAAATTCTTTAAAGAAACAAAAAACTTTGTTATTGTTTTTGCAACGTGGTTGCGCTGACATATGTTTGAACTTGTGTGTTGACCTGAGATTGTAGATTGAAATAGATAGAATGATGACTAACAAACCATATCATGAACTTGAGGAGGAAAACCCATATTCTCAATTACTTGCTAGTTATTTGCATATATGACAACAAATAAGCAATTACAAAAACCAAATTGATTTAGTAAACAAGGATAACATAATCAATTTCATTTGTTAAATTTAGGACATCAAAACAAGAAAAGTTAATGCCTTATGATTTCAAAATATCGTTGCGATGAGGGATTTTTGGCAAAAATGCAGGTATGTATGCCACCAAAAATTTCAGAGAGAAAGAGGATATGGGGATAGACAAACTTTGTGGAGGAGAGAAAACATACTTTGACAAAATGTTAATCCCTTGATTTCTCTTAATCCTCTGCTCTACTACTCATTTTCCTCTTATTATTCTATCTCTTTGGTCTACACATGAGGATTTTAACTTGCAAGTTTTGGTTTCTTTTCTTCAAAATATTCTTCTGCTTGAGCCATTTATATGCATGTCTTGTCAACAAAGCATTGTCTTTCTTTAACTATTCATTTTCACTTTTTAGACTGTCAATTTCATCTAGTATTTTTAAACCATGCAACCTTAGAGATTCATACTCCATTTTAATAACCCTCTCAAGGCTTTTCAACTCTTGAACTTCATTTTTTAATCTTGCAACTTGGTTCCTCTTTTTACTTAGCTAATAAGTCACAGTGAATTTTGACAAAGTGATCAGATCGTCATTTGGTATTGAAGACTATCCTTATTGAACATTTGTGTCTATAGGTATATCTTATTTTTCACACTCCTTGGTTGCAGGAAAATTATCCTTATTAATACTATTGTCTGGAGAGGCCTTTTGATCATTCATAGCAGGTGGTCCTTCATCCATCATATCCATACTTTCTAATAGTTCATAAAAAACTTACTAAGAATTATCCAACTTTGGAGTTGATCTAGGATCAGACTCTAAGGTTTGAACCCTGTGTTTCTTTGTTGGATTATTTGAACATCAATTTAATTCCTCTTTTTTTCTTTTCTCTTCTTGAAACCTCTTTTTCGTAGATTGGGTTGTCCTAGTTTGATCCATATATTTTGTAGCTTCATTACTCTTCTTCCGTCTATCTTTTTTCACTCATGAGAAACCGAGAACTTCTTGTACATCATCTATATTTCCACCTGTAGGGTTTATTGTTTTGTCAAATGCATTATTCAATCTTACTTTTGTAATAACTTGAAGACAATTTTCCATAGCGACCTCTCTGGTCTCTTGCTTTTTAAAATGATTTTCAATTAAGAACTTTCCCCAATCCAATCCATGCTTGTGCAATTCATTATTAATGATAATATATATAAGGCCACGATGGTAAAGATATTTATCAATGTTCTTCTTCTATTTCTGGATGGTTTTAGACATTTTACTGAAATATTTAAGCAAATAATAGAGCATGTTTAATGGATTATCTCCGTGAAGATGCAACACAATTATAACATGGTAAATATAGATCAAATTAAAACATTTTTCATAGGTTATGTACTTTTGGATCAAAAAGATCAATTTTTTCCTTGGATCTTTAAGCTAGGCCTATTGATGTTTTGGTAGTTGCGAGAGGTATTAACCTCCATGGATAAACCTTTGACTAGAATATAATATTCCAGAAGTAAGAGAGAACCTAAACAGATGTGTGAAAAACCTAGAAGACAAGTCATCTTAGCAGAATAAGTAATATTGAAGTATTATATGCAAAAACAGACAGGTTGGCCCTGCTTGAAGCGACACTTGTTCACCTAGACATATTAATATAAATAGAAGACGCTTGAGCTCATTTGGAAACACACTCACACTCAAGAAAGTGGTGCACAAGTATAGAGGAAGAGTGCAATTGCACCGAATGCAGCTGGGTACTGGTCTTGGTCCATGGTTTGGGAATTTCTGCTTGGTGTGCTACATTTGGAGAAAGGTGCGGTTTCTCTCTCTCTCTTGGTTATCTGTTGGGTCTAGTGCTGATTCCCATAATCATTCTTTCTGTCAACGGTTAAGGTTCTTGTGGGTGGATTTGTGCCTACGACTGGGTGACAATGTTGTGACATTGTCTATGGTTAAACGAGTACAATATTCTATTGGGTTATGGGACCACATCACCTTAAGAAAATTCTAACCACTGGAAGGTAGATCCACAAATATCTGTCAAGATCATTGTATCAAAATTTAGTTGTAGTTCCAGTTCCTTCGTGCCAATTCATTCATTCCAATTCCTTCGTGCCAACTCCTTTGTTCCAGCTCCTTCGTGCCAGTTCCTTCATGCCGGTTGCAGCACCAGTTACAGTGCCAATTACAGTCTCAGTTACAACACCAGTTGCAATGCTAGTTATAGTGAAAGTTTCTGTGAAGTATTGGGACTAATTTTTGGTTATCCTAGTGCGACCTAACCCAACACATCTCTTGGTGCCCTCAACCATAAAAATTGTCAAAGTTGAATTTTTATGTCAAATTCAAGGTTTGATTGGTCAAGGTCAAAATCAAAGGCAATCATGACTTCCTCCATAAAATCAGAGTGGCACAACAGAAGCATGGTCTCTTGGTAGAGTATGGAAGACAAGGATTGACATCATCCTTGCAAAGAACAAAGGGAAAAATTATGGAACCACAGACTGAAGAGTAGGCGTCAAAGGATGAAGAGTTTGATTTTTGGAGCTTCCAAGCACATGAACGCGGAGTAGGAGAAAAAATAAAAGGAAAATATTGCATATTTGAATCTCTGGAAAGAGAAGGGATCTTTGTCCAAGAAGAAATCATAGAGCCAGAAAGATCTCATATCTAATACATTCAGAGGAACAACACACTCTCCAGGTTGGAAAGAATACTTGTCTCAGAAGAAAAGAAACTCAAGCGGAACAATATCCAGACTCCAGGTTTGCATATCAGGTTTGATATTTTTATTGTTGCTTAAGTATTACAATCCTTTATATTTTATTAATGCTAGGAACAAATGAATACTTAGTAGCATGTACTATTAATATAAATTCTTATTGTACTTAATTGCAATATGAACTAACATCTCCTCTAGGAGATATTTCTTGTTCTTGTTCTCATGCAAGACACCTTGGTAATGCTATAATGAATTACCATGAAATTTATATGTTCTTATATAAAATTCTATTATATTGTAAATACTTTTTCTCTTGTTGTTTATGTTTCAGGCAGATTATCCTATGTATTCTAGGAAGGTTACCACATAAAACAAAGACTTGAAAGGACTTAGAGGGAGTCAAACTTCATAGGTAGTGAGTGATTAGGAAGAAGCAAGGTTTCATGACACTTTGCAGAATGCATAAGGAAATGTAGAAGACATAAGCATGGTTCGAGGATTCTCTTAGTTAAAGGGATTTGATGGCTTAATTAGAAAAGAAGGATCTTGTAGGCCTTTGTGCCGAGTTGTAGGCCTTCGTGCTAATTTGTAGGCTTCATGTTGAGTTGTAGGCCTTTATGCCAAGTTGTAGGCCTTAATGATGAGTTGTAGGCTTTGTTCCAAGTTGTAGGACTTCTTGTCGAGTTGTAGCCTTCATGCCAAGTTGTAGGACTTCGTGCCGAGTTGTAGGCCTTTGTGTTGAGTTGTAGGCCTTTGTGTCGAGTTGTAGGATTCATACTGAGTTGTAGGCCTTCGTGCCGAGTTGTAGGATTCATGTCGAGTTGTAGGCTTCATGTCGAGTTGTAGGCCTTGTGCTGAGTTGTAGACTTTATGTCGAGTTGTAGTCTACTCCGGTGAGATGGTCTAGTATGACGAGTTGTTGCTACACCAATGAGATAGTATGGTATTCTAGTGGCATAGTCAAGAACCTGTATGGTTGTGATGGTGTTGCTCATAATATGATCTGGGTGATCATGGGATAGTGTAGCTCTGGTGATGCTACTGGTCTACAAGACCATGTAGTTCTTTACCATGCCATGTGAGATGGATGGATAATGATGATACTTATGACATGGGTGATCACGTCATGTGGGTGTATCCCATGACGATGATGGTCACACACTATGAGATGTATCTCTAGTGTTCTCTAGAAGTTTGTGGCCCCTAGACGATATTTATAGGTTCATATGGGTGTAGCCATGTGTGACATCATGGTTCTATCTGTAGCATGGTATGCATAACCATGAAAAGAGGATCATGGAATAACGAGCAAGACTATGAAGACCAGAAGGGAACATCATGGTTAAATACCTCCATAGATAAGAGAGAGTGTTGATGTTTTGGTAGCTACAAGAGGTGTTAACCTCCATGGATAAATCTTTGACTAGAATAGAATATTCTAGAAGCAAGAGACAACCTAAACATATGTGTGAAAACCTTGGAAGACAAGTTGGATCAGAAAAATAATTAATATTGAAGTATTATATGTAGAAAAGGATAACAGGTCAGCCCTGCTTGAAGAGACACATGCTCACCTGGAAATATTAGTATAAATAAAAGGCACTTGAGCTCATTTGGAAACACACTCACACTCAAGAAAGTGGTGCGGAATTCTAGAGGAAGAGTGTAGTTGCAACGACTGCAACTGGGTACTGGTGTTGGTCTATGGTTTGGGACTTTCTTCTTGGTGCACTACCTTTGGAGAAAGGTGCTCTCTCTCTCTCTCTCTTGGTTATCCATTGGGTCTAGTGCTGCTTCCTAGAATAATTCTTCATGTCAAAGGTTAAGTGCTCGTGGGTGGATTTGTGCCTATGATTGGGTGAAAATGGTGTGACATTGTCTATGCTTAAACAAGCACAATATTCTAACAAGGCCTTGGGTACCCATACAACCCAATTGGGTTTTTTCCTATTTTTTTTATTAAGAAAGGGGTCTAGGATTTATCATCAATAGCTTTATTCTTGAACCACTTTTCACCTAATCGAGGAAGCTCGAGCATCTGAGCTAATGAATTTTCCAAGAGATGTATGGTTAGGTTTCCTACCTCTACACATTCACTGTCAAAAGTATGAGAAAATTCCATGGTTATGTCTTCAATATGTCCAATGAATTTCTCGAAGAATTGTGTCCAACTTGCCTTTTCTAGTATGACCATACATTCATGATGCACGCCTATGAAATATGAATGACATGGATCAACAAGAACTGTCGTTATTTTTTTGTAACCCTCCCTAGTATTTGGCTTCAATATTTTTTAAACTCTATGCCAAGAACACCCTCCTCTTTGTTCTTTAATTTCAGATACTTATGTTTTACAGAGTTCTGTTTAGCTCGAGACTGTTCACTGGCAATTAAAAATCGTTGATTTTGTATTGTAATTAGCAAGGTGGCAGATTATGCATGCAAATTCGATTGGAATGTTGGCCAATACTGAGGGGGGGGGGGTGAATCAATATTTCTTCTTTTTCAATATTTTTAATAATAATTAATTATTAATCCCAACAATTGATCAACGAGAATGTACCGAGGACAAAAATTAAATATAACAATCACAAGAAGTATAAGTTACAATGTGCAGGAGACACCAATCTCTCTTCTTTTAAGCACCAACTCAAGGAGACACCAATCTCGTGTTTAGAGCACCAACTCTAGGAATCACCAACTCCCTTGTTTTTCAATCACCAACTTCAGGAAGCACCAACTCCCTTGTTTTCAAGCACCAACTTGAGGAAGCATTAACTCCCTTTTTTTCAAGCACCAACTTGAGGAAGCAACAACTCCCTTGTTTTCAAGCACCAACTTGAGGAAGCACCAACTCCCTTGTTTTAGGCTTCAACTTGTAGAAGAATACAATCCTCCCTTGCTCCTCCCTTCCACCCTCACTTCATGTGTATGTTTCAAGTTTCATATACTTTCTTGGACTCTACTTATGTTTTTGATCTTCTGAATTATACCACAAAGACGTCTTCCTTCCACCATGTTTTATGATTTATATAGTCTTTCAACGGGTATAGAATATGAACCAATGTGTCTTTTAAAAATGTATCATTGCACCTCTTCATTTATTTAATAATAATGTTGTTTTGATAACAAATTTCTTCCTTATTGTTCATTATTTTTTTTCTTCAACATCTTTGTAAATTAAGAATCATATTCTCAACTCGCACTGGTAAGCCATGCACATTTCTTGGAGTATTTTCCTTTCAATGGTTATCATACTAACACCTTCGTATCCCCGACGCTAAGTTCTTGACTCCATAGGACCGACATTTTTGAAAATGACTTTATTAATATGCATGGGATTGCTACTTACCACTTGTGGTATCCCTTTTAGTGGCATGAGTGATCATAATGGTTTTAGAAACTCGTTGTGGGGGTATCCGCATTCATAGGATACTACCACGTGTCGATCGTGGTAATTTACAAACTACCTATGTGGATTCCAACCTTCTCATTAACCTCTTCTCCCTTCAGTGATGCGCGCTACATCTCCACCGTAGATCTAGCGTCCCGATGAATGATTATATATGCACCTCCCACAATCTTCATTGCACATTGAGCCAACAATTGGGTTTTAATCAGGCATTGAGTGGACATTCCTCATTCATTTCAAACATGGAATTTAATTAGAATTATTTTATGTGGCAGGTTTGCGGACTCGTGGACTCACATGTCTTCCTTTTCATTCTTTATCTTGGCATTTAATTAGATCAACAGTTCATATATAATCAAGTGTTGAGTGGATGACCCAGGTTTATCTATGCGCTGTAGACATATCTACGGTTTGGATTTAATCAATCGTTGAGTGGATGGTTCTTATTCATTTCAAACACTTAGAATTATTTTATGTGATGGGTTCATGGAATCTCGGACTTGTGGACTCACATGTCTTCTCGGGTTTCATCAAAATGTACGCCCAACTTCCACAGCCTCTAAGATGAACCTATACTTCGAAAGCGGTTTAGGTGGTTTTTCTTAGGTTTGCAGACTCATATATCTTTTTGGATGTCATCAAAATGTATGCCCAACTTATGTTTCCTCCATAATGAACCATACTTAGAAATTTTTAAGTAATATCGATAGAATATGATACTTAGCCCCTTTTTGGTTGCTCAACGGACTTGTGGAAAGAGATTTGAGCCGTCTGATCGTGATTTCATTTGGATCTAATGATCAACATTGTTTCTTTGTTCTTTACCGTTCGATTGTGTTCTTATTTTTATCTAACGATCAACATTGTTCTTCATTCTTTACCATCTGATCGTGCTCTTAATTTGATCCAACGATCAACATTATTCTGTGTTCTTTATTGTCAATTTATGCAACTGGTATAGCCAGATACTTATCTGGATGATAAATCCATATTAACCCTTGTTGACATAAATGACAACATAACACCATGTCCAACATTCTCCCCCTTTGGAATTGATGGCAATAAAGTAAAAACTCTTTATTTTAATTGAGTTTTACTATGTATTATCTCCCTTTGACAACAATGACAGAAGGGACATTTTTTTTCTCCCCCTGAGATTGTGTATTGTATTATTTTTTATTTCTTTGGGATGACTCCCCATATCTTCATGCTTCTTACTTTGGACTTGTTTTATTGTTTATCTCTCCCCCTTTGATATCAATGGCAAAGGAACTTTCTTCTAGTATTCTACAACTCCCCCTATCAACAATTCTGCATCTTTGACTGCTAATTTTAGACAATCAATACCTAAGAGAGACCGGACCTTTGTAAATATATGTCAAAACAATTATTTTACCATGGTCCTTTGATTCTGCAAAAAAATAACTTCAACTTACGCCCCTTAGAAACAAAAAATGGTCCTTTCATCTATTATTGTACTGCTGGCTCAAATACTCAAGACATGTTGTATTCTGCCATGATACTTTAAGCTATAATCCTCTTCTAACCATGTTTCTTCAATGATGCACTATATATATTTTAATTATGTTTCCCTTTAGCTTCCTTCAAGAGTGTGCCAATATTTATACAAATGTTTCTCAAGAACTATCTTTATTTGCTTCCAGATTGCTCCCAATTTCTTCATGATGCTAGTCAATTTATTCACTCATTTGTAACCCAAAAGCCTCTTCATTTTTTGTTGTCTCAAATAGTGATATGGTTATGTGACCATACAATCATAGCTATCTTCTTTACAGTCAGATCTTTCTCATGCTCATATTTCTATTCAAATATAAGTAGATCTGATATTAATGTTGTTGTCCTGTAGCTACTCAATCCATGATCTTTTCTCAATAACCACTTGTTGTTTGTAAGAGTCATCTTCATAAGTTTCTTATTATTTTGGGAATTCCATCATCAAATAGAATTTTGGTTTCTTTATGTGGCTTAACAAGGTTGATAGTCACTTTTTTTTTTTTTAAGTCTGGTCCAATTATTAAAGATTTCATCATAGTTCAGGTTGTTCATTCATATTTGTGGACAAATTTCAAGGAGTTGTTATACAAAAATATTCATTGTTGATTTTGAACAACCCTCATAGGCCTTCCTTGATTATTCATATCAAAAAAAGTTTTGAAGTGTCTTGACATCAATTTGTAATGCTCAACAAATTTTAAGGGAATGGTCATTTTTTTCATCAAGTTTTTCTTCACATTCAGTTCATGATATTGAAATTTCAGTCAGTTCTTCAATTAATTCCTTCCTTTTGTTCATATTTTTTGTTGAGGGGGAGTTTAGTAGATCATTAAAATAAAATTGAAAATCATTCAAGATCTTCATCGCTCAATTCCACTGGTTGATCTTGTTTTGGGAGTTCATCATCATCACCATTGTTTTGTGCAATAGAGGCTTCTTCATATTCTTCTTTAGAATTTTCTTTTTGCATATTTATTTCATTGGCTAAAGAATTATTGATTTGCAAGACATCATCAAGATCTACAATTGTGTCATATTATTCTTTAGAAACTCTTCTTTCTTGGGCTTGATCCACTTCATAAGAAAAACTCTAATTTTCACATTCCTTATTAGGCACTTCACCCATCATTCTCCTATTATCAATTTCATCAATTTTAGGTGCAATATCTTCATTATCTTTCTTGCTTTGTACTTCGGATTTTCTTCTCCATGTCTTCTTACAATTTTCTTGAATGTTGGAGATACTTGTCTTCATGGAATATTTTGATAGTCTACATTCACTGGATTTATGACCATAATTGTTGCATTTGTAGCTTTCAACATTGTAATCTTGTTAAGGAGAAAATTAATTATAGTTTCTATTTATTCGATTACTTTTATTCTCGTTGTTCTTATAGCCATGTTTTTGAGGACTTTATGATTGTTCTTTCCATAAGTTCTACAACCTATTGCCCATAAATAAAATCTTTGTCTCCTCATCTTCACTCATGTCATATGAACTATTGTCCTCTTTGGAGTAGAAGTTTTTCTTTTTCTTATAGAATTTATTTTTGTAATGGGTTTTATCCTTTTTATGGTCTTTCTGGTTGTAATATTTTTCATCATCATTAGCCTCTTGTTTGGGATAGGGACATTTGTTAGCAAAGTGTCCAATTTTTCCACAGTTGAAGCATTTGAAAGGTAACTTCCCTTTGTATTTTCCAGATCCTTTCTTGAGTTTCCTTATAACATTGGCCTCTTCTTCATCTAATATTTCCGAGTGATTTTCATTTGGCACATGCTCATGGTTCTTTCTTGATTTTGATGCTTTGAAGGCTGTCTCCCTTTTTGATGACTTTTATTTCCCAGTTCTTATTTCATAAGATATAATAATCCCATGAAGTTCATCCATTGCAAGGTTGTTGAGATCTCATCGATCTTCCAAAGTTGATACCTTATCATAATATCTTATTGGTAATGATCTCAACACCTTTTTGACAATAATCTTGTATTTTAGCTCTTCTCTCAATGCTCTTATTGAATTGACTATTTCATCCACTCTTTGAAAACATTCTGCAATGTTTTCTTCCTGTTTCATCTTCAGACTCTCAAACTACCCTATGTATGTTTGCAGTTTTGCTCACTTAACTTTTCCATCTCCTTCATAGATGAATTTAATTTTGTCCCAAATTTCTTTTGCTGATTTACAATGCATCACTTTTACAAATATGGGGTTTGCTTATCCACCCAGAATTGCATTAACAAGCCTTGAATTATCATTACATAGTTTTTTTGCAACAACATTTGAAGGTGCAGTATAACCATTTACCACTGATAACCAAACATCACATCCAATATCCATCATATACATTTTCATCCTTATACTCCAAAATGCATAATCATTTCCTTTGAACAATGGTTCTCTATTGGATGATATTCCTTCTTGTTGATCCATTGGATTTCTTAGAATCTGCCTTCAAGTGGTTAGACTGTGGTGAAGGAACCAACTCTGATACCAATTTTTGGAATGTTGGCCAATACTGAGAAGGGGGGGGGGGTGAATCAATATTGCTTCTTTTTCAATTTTTTTAATAATAATTAATTATTAATCACAACAATTGATCAACAAGAATGTACCGAGGAAAAAAATTAAATATAAAAATCACAAGATGTACAAGTTACAATGTGTATCAGACACCAATCTCTCTTCTTTTTAGAACTAACTCAAGGAGACACCAATCCCTTGTTTAGAGCACCAACTCTAGGAAGAGCCAACTCCCTTGTTTTTCAAGCACCGACTCCCTTGTTTTCAAGCACCAACTCCTTTGTTTTCAAGCACCAACTTGAGGAAGCACCAACTCCCTTGTTTTCAAGCACCAACTTGAGGAAGCACCAAATCCCTTGTTTCAAGATTCACCGTGCAGAGGACTCCAATTCTCCCTTGCACCTCCCTTCCACCCTCACTTCATGTGTATGTTTCAGGTTTCATATACTTTCTTGGACTCTACTTCTATTTTTGATCTTCTGAATTAGACCACAAAGACATCTTCCTTCCACCGTGTTTTCTGGTTTATATAGTCTTTCATCGGGTATAAAATCATTGCACCTCTTCATTTATTTAATAATAATGTTGTTTTAATAATAACTTTCTTCCTTATTATTTATTATTTTTCTTCTTCAATATCTTTGTAAATTAAGAATCATATTCTCAATTCGCATTGGTAAGCCAAACACTTTTCTTGGAGTATTTTCCTTTCAATGGTTATCATATTAACACCTTCGTAGCCCTGACGTAAGTTATTTAATCCATATGACTGATGTTTGTGACCAATGACTTTATTAATATGTATGGGTTTACTACTTACCACTCGTGGTATCAATTTTAGTGGCGCGTGTGATCAAAATGGTCTTAGAAACCCACTATCGAGGTATCCACGTTCATAGGATGCTACCACGTGTCAACTGTGGTAATTTACAAACCACCTACATGGATTCCAACCTTCTAATTAACCTATTCTTCCTTTGGTGATGCGGGCTACATCTCCACCGTAGATCTATCATCCCGATGAACGGTTGGATATAATCCTCCCACAATCTTCATTGCACATTGATCTAACAGTTGGGTTTTTATCAAGCATTGAGTGGACGTTCCTCATTCATTTCAAAAATGGAATTTACTTAGAATTATTTTATGTGGCGGATTCGCGAACTCATAGGTCTTCCTTTTCATTGTTTATCTTGGCATTTAATTAGATTGACAGTTAAGATATAATCAAGTGTTGAGTGGATGACCTTGGTTTATCTAGGTGGTTTAGACAGATCTACGGTTTGTATTTAATCAACCGGTGAGTGGACGATTCTTATTCATTTCAAATACTTGAATTATTTTATGTGACAGGTTCATGGACTCTCGGACTTGTTGACTCACATGTGTTCTCAGGTGTCATCAAAATGCATGCCCAACTTCCACAACCTCCAAGATGAACCTATACTTAAAAAAAAATGTGATTTTCTCGGGTTTGCGAACTCGCGGACTCATATCTCTTATCGAATTTCATAAAATTTCATGCCCAACTTCCATTGCCTCCATAATGAACCATACTTAGAAATTTTTAAGTAGTATCAATAGAATATGATACTTAGGCATTTTTTGGTTCTCAACAGACTCGTGAAAAGAGATCTGAGCCATCTGATCGTGATTTCATTTGGATCCAATGATCAACATTGTTTCTTCATTCTTTACCGTATGATCATGCTCTTATTTTGATCCAACGATCAACATTGTCCTTTGTTCTTTACCGTCCGATCATGCTCTTATTTTGATCCAACAATCAACATTGTTATTCATTCTTTATTGTCAATTTCTGCAACTGGTATAGCTGGGTACTTGTCTGGATGATAAATCCATGTTAACCCTTGTTGACATCAATGACGACATAACACCATGTCCAACAAATTCTTCCATGTTTTAACAAATGATATCGGGTTAAGGGTACATGATGAGTAATGAGTGGGGTGACATGTTTTGAGCGTTTTGAAATGGTC
>ML801151.1:35435-61396 GCA_009831015.1 Picea engelmannii
TAGTTGGTTGAAATTTTTTGTTGTTACTACAATGTTGTTGTGTATGGTACTTTTTGCATAAGTTACTACTTTATGAAGGCCAATGCTAAGAGGTTCTAAATCAACTTGGAGAGTTATTGAATTCAACTAAGGGTGACTCTAAATCAACTTGGAGAGCTATTGAATTCAACTAAGGGAGGCACTATGTTCAACTTGGAACATGCCATTCTAGGTGGGTAACTATTATTTTAAGCTTGGAGAGAGAAGTAGGTGGAGTTAATGTTACTTGGCTTCTTTGAATCCTATCAAGATGTTAGCAACCAAAATTACTTCATGCATCTTTTTGATTGAGCAATTTATTTGGGAGGTTATGCATTGTGGTGAAATTCATATGATCATTCAAGAGCTCCATATTGTCGAGTGAATCTCACAGTTATTGATCTAGGATTGGAGATAAATTGTTTTTTATTGGTAGTAGGTTTTGAAAGAAATTTCAGGATTCTAAAGGGAAATATGGGTCTTGTTCACTATTATCATTTCTCTAACATTCCACTTAATTACATGACATATATTTCATGCATGTGTTCAACGTCTTGCACTATTATCAACTTGCAATTATACAACTTCTATCTCTAACTTTTCAATGTGTGTCTCCAAATTTGGTACTTAAGTCATTTTTTATTCATATTCTTCTATCATCTTTATGACTTTGTTGATATTCTAGGTCAAGTATAACTCCATGTCCTTAAATTCCTAATCAAATCATCATTTTTTTTTGTTGATATTACGGTAGTTGCGAGAGGTATTAACCTCTACGTTTAACCTTTGACGAATCTAGAATATTCCAGGAAGCAAGAGAAACCCTAGAAGAATAGGAAATAACCTTAGAAGACAAGTCGGCTCAAGATAATAATTTATATTAAATTATTATCCTCCAGGAGTAGAATTCGGCCCAGTTAGGTCACTTGGAGGACTATAAATAAGAGGGCTCTAGAGCTCATTTCACACACTCACTCTCACAACTGCATAAGGACAAGTGGTGTGCATGACTAGAGGAGAGCTGTAACTGCTGCAATAGTGACTTGGTCTTTGGTTATGGTTGGAATTTTTGCCTGCTTATGGTTTGGACTTTCTTCTTGGTATGCTATATTTGGAGAGAGGTGCGCTACCTTGGTTGGATATTGGTTCTAGGGTTTTCTTTCAGAAATATTATGTTTGTCAAGGTTAAGGTTCTCAAGGGTGGCCTTCCTTCCTATGGTTGGGTGACAATATTTATATATTGTCTATTGTGAAATGAGAACACCTATTATTCTAACAAGTTATGGGCCCACACTATCTTCAGATAGTCTAACCACTGGAATCTAGATTGGGAGGATTTGCTCAGTTGCAGTCAAAGTTTTGTTGCAACAATGAAACCCTAACCCTCATGTTGAGGCACCTTAAGTGAAGGACTTGATCTAATTCATGGATAACCTAGTGTTCCATATCCTAACACACCTCCTGTTATTCTCAGCAAGACAATGCATCAAGTTTGAGTTTTTGGTCAAAGTCAAAGGTTGACCAAGTCAAATTGAAACCAAGTCAAAGCAGTCATGACTTACTCTATGAATTTAGAAAACAAGTTAGAAGGGGCTTCTAACTTCAAATAATGGAATACAAGGATTGAACTCATCCTTTCCAAGAATAAAGTGTTGGATACCATGAAAGGAAAGATCATGGAACCACAGTTTGAAGTAGGAAAAGAGAAGGAATCTCATAATGTTGCAGTTATGGAGAAGTTCAAGGACAATGAAATCAATTCCATGAGAATTGTAGTGTAATCTATAAAGGACCATTTGATACCCTACATTTCTCATCTTGAATCATCTAAGAAGATGTACGATTCCCTAACTAACTTCTTCTCAGTCAGAAATATTGGACAAGTGATGAGTTTGAAGAATGAGCTCCGTGACATGAAAATGAATGATGATGATAACATAACATCATACTTTGTAAAAATATCTCAGTTAAGAGATCAAATACAAGCTATTGAGGAAATCGTTTTAGAAAAGGAACTAACAAATATAGTACTTAATGGCCTTCCCAAGACATGGGATGCATTTGTGACAAGCATGAGCATAAGAGCAGAGTATCCCACATTTGAAGAATTTTGGACTTGCTGTGCACAAGAAGAATCAAGGATTAACAAAAAAGAGAAATCCCAAAAGAAAGATGATGATCAAGCCTACACAACAAAGTTCAATAAATTTAGGAATAAGAATAATTTTGGCTCAAGGAAGAAACCAAATCAAGAAAAGGATATGTCAAAAATAAATTGCTTCAATTGTCGAAAATATGGTCACTACAGGAACCAGTGTCTTGAGTTAAAGAAAATGAAGGAAACACAAGAAGAAACAGTTTCCAAAGAAAAGGAACCCTACAAGAAAGTCAAGCAGGATGAAGAAGACTTCTTCTACTAGTCATGGTAATAATATTATTCTATAACATAGTCCTTGCACATACCATGTTTACATACATATCACGTGTATCTATTTTTTACAAGATAAGATGGTCAATGTTAATGAAACAATACCTATGGGAGAAGAACAAGATAAGGATTTCCATTACAATGACTACTAGTAATGTATTTGAAAAGGATGAAGTATGTTGACTACCTTTGGTGGAAATCCCCGTGGAAGCTATTAAAATTGTATATGAGTTACAACTACCATATGGGCCGCAATTAGAACCAAAATTAAAGAGACCCGAGAAGAGTTAGACCAAAAAGAATTTAGTAATCAAGAGGAAACTATAATAGACTTGTGACACTTTACAAAAATAAAGAAGGATGCAGATATAAGCATGGTGACGCAGTCACACCCTTACTGGCACGTCCGCTTCAATAGGATCTTCTTCCACTCACGGCTCGAAGAACTCAAAGGTTCATCTAATTCCCTACTGGGAATTTTCCTTACCCACAACAACTCTTCAAAATATCTCCCTTAGCGATCAGGAAATCGGAACTCGCAGCTTCGCAAGTTCACTGTCTATCTCTGGGCTCTCAAATCCCCAAGACCCGATGGCCAGTCAGCGTTGACTTCTTCTTGTACCTATCGGGACTTCTGCTCTATCGTGATTTCACCATTCGCGATGCCGTGCACTTTGAATTGTCGGCCCCGATACCCAATGCGCCGAATTTCCTAAGCACATGTGTGGATTAACCTTTCCACACCCCGTCACTTCAATCAGGGTTTCAAAATTCACGGGATCGCGAATCCTAATGCCAAAGGATTCGGGACTTACCTTTTCCCGATCCCCGACACTATGCCACCTGTCCTCCACTATCTCTTGCTATGACCCACATGACTCTCCTATTCTTAGGAACCCCGATTCTCCGAACCTCGACTCCTCGGGATCCCCTGGAACGTGTCCCACACGATGGACAATTCTGAGTCTATCGGGATATCGCGGATCGCGATATTGCAATTCTTGTTGCAAAAGGTTGGAGTCTCAACTTGTGATTCTCAGATACATGATACTTCGTGTAGATCTGACAGTCCCTATGACTCGGGATCGACGGCTCTGCCCCCCCCTCCTGAGCTTCGAACCTCTTAAACACTTACACTGTAACCTCCTCACACCTCCATGAGATCCAATGGCCCACGGAACTTCGTGAAATCTCCTCCAATGATTTCGCCCGTCCGTTCTTCCCTTCGTAAACCCATGGGATGACTAAATGTCTCCTCACGAGACTTTCTCGCCTGCTTGCCAACCTGCAACGCCCTTGCAACTTCAAGTCGCACTTGTCTAAGTTGTTCTTCAACAACTCAGAGGCCTATCCTTCTTGAGCTTTCCACAGTTACTCGGTCTCTTCGGAAGAGAGAACTTTTTGCACTCACTCCTTGTGGCAATCCTTCAACCTCGACTGAGAGTTGAAGTTTCTTGACTCTGCGCACTCCTTGCAGCAGTAGTCTCTCAATTTCTCCTCTCAGGTTCGCAACCCTGAGACTTCGTCTAGCCTGCGCACTCCTTGCATGGATCCTGTGCCCAAATGCTCTTCTGGGATGGAAAAATTTATCTCTAATTTAACCCTTCTGTCAACGTACTCCTTGCGGACAAATTCAACTGCACTCCTTGCAGGAATCCTCTGGCTCAATCTAGAGAAACAATTGAAACTAATTCCTTGTTCCCTTCAGACTTCAATTCGCACATGAAATCACATAAATAGCATATAAAAGAAAATGTATAATAGGAAGCAAACATGCATGAGCATAACATCAATACACAGAGAAACAACACAAACCATGAATTTGAATCAAAGATTTCTTCTATTAATTCAAATGTCTGTACATGGGTGTTCTTCATACACTATTCTCTGCTCGCTATTCCGCTTCTTCTGAATGCTTCTCTTCTAAGCTCAGGGATTATTGTTACAATAATACAATGAGGGTGTCTATATCCATTTTCCCTCTTGGACTCTAGGCTATCAAATCTAAAATTAAATTCCTATCTAACTGCATTAAATCTATTAAATGTTGACTATCTACCTAAAGGACGAGAGCTACCCGCTCAAGGTCCATTACAATATACAAGTGCTCCATCTCTTGAATGACTTATTTAAGATGTGCGCAACAGTTTCCAAGGCAATTCAAAATTGGTGCTGGCTTGTCCAGCTGTCCTCCGCTTCCACGCTGGCTCACTTGATGAGTCGGTGATGCTCCTGCATCATACTCCTCAGCTTGAAAACTTTCATGGGCTCCTATCCATGAGCTCCTGCACGGTCTGTCCATGATTTTGTATCACTACTTCGCTCTCCCAGCTGGCATCTTCCGTTGGGTGGTCTTTCCATCTGACCAGGTACTCGAGGTATTCCTTCCTTCTGGTCTTCTTTCCTACTCTCTTGTCCAGTATGCATTCCATCTGTGGCTTTTCTGCAACTGGCAATTGTTTTATCCACTGGATCACTGGTTCCTCAGTTCCAGTTCCTACTTCCCCTACTGCATATGGATATAAATCTGCGATATTGAATATCAGAGATATTCCGATGCCATCCGGCAACTCGATCTCATAAGCATTTTCTCCAAATTTTCTCAAGACCTTGCATGGCCCGATTTTCTTCATCTTCAATTTATTGTATGTTCCACTTGGGAACCTTTCCTTCCTCAAGTGTGCCAGAACTAAATCACCAACTTCGAACTGAAGTTGTCTCCGATGCTGATCTGCTCTGCGCTTATACTCCTGACTTGATTTCAATAGTCGCTCCTTCACCTAGATGTGAAGTTCCTTCATCGCCTCAACGAATTCCTCGGCACTAGCACTGTTAGTCAAAGTCTGTTCTGAATCCCTCAGTTCAGAAAATCCTATTGGCTTCACTCCATACACAATCTGAAATGGACTCTTCCCTGTGCTCCGATTCACCGAATCATTGTATGCAAACTCTGCCTGTGGCAATATGTGGTCCCAACTGCTGTGGCGTTCTGTCACCAAGATTCTCAGCAAGTATCCCAGACTCTTGTTGACCACTTTCGTCTGCCCATCCATCTGAGGATGATAAGCAGAACTAAATGCCAAGTTAGTTCCTAGCTTCTTCCATAAGGTCCTCCAAAAATTCCCTATGAATTTTGTGTCCCTGTCTGAAACTATGCTTTTCGGCAATCCATGAAGTCGAATGACCTCCTTGAAAAACAAATTTGTGATATGAGTCGCATCGCTGGTCTTCTGGCATGGAATGAAGTGTGCCATCTTAGAAAACCTGTCCACTACTACAAATATGGAATCAACACCTCTTTGTGTCCTCGACAAACCCAATACAAAATCCATGCTTATCGCCTCCCACAACCTCTCTGGTATGGGCAATGGCTGATAGAGTCCTGCATTCTGTTTCCTTCCCTTCGAATGCTGGAAAATTCTGCATCTGTCAATGAACCTCTTGACATCTTCTCGCATTCTTGGCCAAAAGTATGACTCATTCAGCTTCTCAAATGTCTTGTCATGGCCAAAATGTCCTGCTAACCCACCACTGTGTTTCTCCTTTAGCAAGTTCTCCCTCATGGAGCATTTCGGAATACAAAGTCGATTGCCTCGGAAAAACTATCCCTCCTGGATCATATAGTCCATCCAAGGGCTTCTGTCTCTGAGAACTGTATTCTTAGCTACTTCATATGCTTCTACAAAATCTGCATCACCTGCATACATGTCCCTGAGATTATCAAAACCCAAGGTTTTGACTCGAAACTCCTGCAGCAACAAACACTTCTTGCTCAAAGCATCAACCACTTTGTTAGCAGTACCCAAAATGTGCTTAATCATAAATGTGAAATTCTGCATATACTCTACCCATTTTGCATGTTTCTGATTCAACTTCTCCTGTTGAATCACAAACTGCAATGCGTGGTTATCACTGTACAATACAAATTCTTTAGGGATCAAGTAATGCCTCCACTTTTTCAACGCTTGTATGATAGCATAAAATTATTTATCATACGTGGAGTATTTCAGTTTCGCCTCATCCAACTTCTCGCTGAAATATGCAACTGGCCTTTCTTTTTGACTCAAGACTGCTCCTATGGAAAATCCGCTTGCATCACATTTCACCTGAAATGTTTTCTGGAAATCCTGCAACACCAACACTGGTTGCTCCGTGATCTTCCGCTTCAACAGATTGAAGCTCTTCTCAGCCTCTGTTGTCTAGTGAAAAGACTTATGCTGCTTCTTCACTGTGTCCATCATCGCTGTGCTAATTCCACTGAAATTCCTAATGAATTTTCAGTAGAAACTAGCTAAACCATGAAAAATTCTCACCTCAAAAATGTTTCTCGGTGATGGCCAATTCTTGATCACTTCCACCTTATCTGGATCCATCCTCAACTCATTTGCAGATATAACAAAACCCAAATAGATGAGCTCTGTCTTCATAAATGAGGACTTCTTCATATTAATCAACAACTTTTCCTGTTGTAGCTTCCTCATTACAATGGCCAAATGCTTCAGGTGTTCAGCTTCTGATTTATTGTAAATCAGTATGTCATCCAAATAAACAATGACAAATTTCCCGATGAATTCCCTCAGGAATTCATTCATCAAACTCATAAAGGTACTTGGCGCATTCGTCAAACCAAATGGCATGACCAACCATTCATACAAACCTTCATTTGTCTTGAATGTTGTTTTCCATTCATCGCCTTCCCTCATCCGAATCTGGTGATATCCGCTCTTCAAATCTATCTTTGAAAAATACTTTTCCCCGCTCAGGCAATCCATCAGATCATCCATTCTCGGCAGTGGAAACATGTACCTGATGGTTATTTTGTTGATTGCCCTTGAGTCGGTACACATTCTCCAACCTCCGTCTTTCTTCAGACTAAGTACTGTCGGAACAACACATGGACTTAAGCTTTCTCTGAGTAACCCTTTGTCCAACAACTCCTGGACCTGCCTCTTAACTTCTTCATTTTCTTGCGGCATCAACCTATATGCGGCTTTGTTCGGCAAACTAGCTCCTGGTATGAGGTCTATATGATGACTCACACTCCTCATCGGTGGCAACGAATGAGGTAATTCATCCACTATGATGTCAGTGAACTCTTCCAGCAGTTCCTGAATCTCATCTGGTAAATCATCCACTCTTGTGCTAGTCAAAACAATCCTTGGTTTCCTGACAACAAAGAATTGTGGATCTTCTTTCTTCTTAACCTCTATAAGAAGTTCCTTCCCACTCATGAGAAGTATTGTGTTGCTTACTTCCGGCTTCACCCCCTTATATTTTATCGAAAACAACATATGAGTTCTCCCATTCTTCTCTAGGGTATATGTGTTCATTCTCCCATCATGAATCACATTTCTGTCATATTTCCATGGTCTACCCAACAATAAATGACATACATCCATGGGAATAACATCACACAGAATCTTATCATTATATCCTTCTATCTTGAATTCAACCAAGCATTGTTTAGTAACAGTTACCTGGTGTCCTTTCTGTAGCCACGAAACTCTGTATGGGCTTGGATGATCAGTCGTCTCCAGCTCCAGCTTCTCTACCATTTCTGTAGATACGATATTATTCGTGCTACCACTGTCTACAATGACTTTGCATACCCTGTCCTTGGTCTTGCAAGATGTTCTGAAAAGTATGGTCCTTTGGACTGAACTTTCCACCTCCTTCTCAGGTGTCAAAAGGACTTTTCGCATCATCAATGATCTTCCGCCTTCTGCATCTTCGGCCTCAACATCCCGCCTTTGTGCTTCAGTGATGTGAGATTCCCCGATGTCCTTCTTTTTATCTGGACACTCGTAAGACTTGTGCCCATTCTTTCCACATGTAAATTATGTGATTACTCCACCTCGGCCTCTTCCTCTGCCTCTGGTACGAGGAAAAGTGTTTGCGTCAGCATAATCTCCTCTCTGTTCATTATGCTGTCCTCTCTGCTCAATGTATGGTCCTCTCTGTGAGGTCCCACCTCTTTCAACTTTACCCAGAGGTTTTTTCCATTCCTCCTTGGGCTTCTGATATTTGTCCTGGGCAACTGCTTTACCTTTGGGATGACTTCTGCCTCGGCCCCTCTGACCTTGCTTTCGGCTCAACTTTTCCTTAGCTTTCAGAGCCATCTGATAAGCATCCTCCACTGTTCTAATGGTAACCATTCTTAATTCATCTTGAATGTCGTATCTCAGACCATTCAAATATCTAGCAACTTTCTCATCATCGCTCTCTCGATGACCTGCTCTGATGTTCAGTCGATAGAATTCCTCAGTGTATTCTTTCACTGTCATCAGTTTCTATCTCAGGTTCTGCATTCTCATGAACAAAGTAATTTGGTAGTCTCTTGGGATGAACTTCGCCTTCATCTTCCCGATCATTCGATCCCAACTCTTGATCTTCTGCTTGCCTTTGCAGCGTCTGTCATCTTGTAGCTCGTCCCACCACAATGTTGCATGTCCTTTCAAGCGCATGACAACATGTCTGACCTTCTTATCCTCTTTGATATCTTCATAGTCGAAGTAGGTGTCAAGAGCTCTTATCCAATCTAGAAGCTCTTCTGTATCCAGATTTTCCTCGTAAACTGGAATGTCCATCTTCGCCTTTGCACCCATCCTGGCGATAACTTTGATCAAACGCTCGTTGGATGCATCTTTGGTTGAAAATTCCTTGTCGTGTTCAGCTTCAACTTCATCTTCTGAATCGCTGAAATCCCCCGCACTAACTGTGTGTCTTTGCGCCATCTCCATGTCTTCAAGTCTTGCTCGGAGATCTCTCATCTGTCTCTCCATTTCTGGATTGACTACCTTCCTGCCTCTTCTTCGTACCTCCCTATCTTTTGGATTAGGTGACTGTCTTTCTCTCCTAGGCGGCATGGTGAATTCTCTCTCTCTCTCTGCTACAGAAAGAAAAGAAATATAACCTCATTCTAATACCACTTTGACGCAGTCGCACCCTTACTGGCACGTCCTCTTCAATAGGATCTTCTTCCACTCATGGCCCAAAGAACTCAAAGGTTCCTCTAATTCCCTACTGGGAATTTTCCTTACCCACAACAACTCTTCAAAAGATCTCCCTTAGCGATCAGGAAATCGAAACTCCCAGCTTCGTAAGTTCACTGTCTATCTCTAGGCTCTCAAATCCCTGAGACTCGATGGCCAGTCAACGTTGACTTCTTCCTGTACCTATCAGGACTTCTGCTCTATCGCGATTTCTCCACTCACGATGTCGTGCACTTTGAATTGTTGGCCCTCGATACCTGATGCGCTGAATTTCTGAAGCGCACGTGTGGATTAACCTTTCCACACCCCGTCACTTCAATTGGGGTTTCAGAATTCACAGGATCGCGAATCCTAATGCCAAAGGATTCAGGACTTACCTTTTCCCGATCCCCGACACTATGCCACCTGTCCTCCACTATCTCCTGCTGTGACCCACACGACTCTCCTGTTCTTAGGAACCCCGATTCTCTGAACCCCGACTCCTCGGGATCCCCTGGCACGTGTCCCACACAATGGACGGTTCTGATTCTATCGGGATATCGCGGATCGCGATATTGCAATTCTCTTTGCAAAAGGTTGGAGTCTCGACTTGCGATTCTCCGATACATGATACTTCATGTAGATCTGACGGTCCCTATGAATCGAGATCGACGGCTCTGCCCCCCCCTTCTGAGCTTCGAACCTCTTCCACACTTACACTGTAACCTCCTCACACCTTCGTGAGATCCAACGACCCATGAAACTTCGTGAAATCTCCTCCAATGATTTCGCCCGTCCGTTCTTCCCTTTGTAAATCCACGGGATGACTAAATGTCTCCTCACGAGACTTTCTCGCCTGCTTGCCAACCTGCAACGCCCTTGCAACTTCAATTCGCACTTTTCTAAGCTGTTCTTCATCAACTTAGAGGCCTATCCTTCTTGAGCTTTCCACAGTTACTCGGTCTCTTCGGAAGAGAGAACTCTTTGCACGCACTCCTTGCGGAAATCCGTCAACCTCGACTGAGAGTTGAAGTTTCTCGACTCTGCACACTCCTTGCAGAAAAGGTCTCTCAATTGCTCCTCTCAAGTTCGCAACCTTGAGACTTCGTCTAGCCTGCGCACTCCTTACACGGCTCCTATGCCCAACTGCTCTTCTGGGATGGAAAAATTTATCTCTAATTGAACCCTTCTGTCAACACACTCCTTGCGGACAAATTCAACTGCACTCCTTGCAGGAATCCTCTGGCTCAATCTAGAGAAATAATTGAAACTAATTTGTTCCCTTCAGACTTCAATTCGCACATGAAATCACATACACAACATATAAAATAAAATGTATAACAGGAAGAAAACATTCATGAGCATAACATCAATACACAGAGAAACAACACAAACCATGAATTTGAATCAAATCTTTCTTCTATTAATTCAAATGTCTGTACATGGGTGTTCTTCATACACTATTCTCTGCTCGCTATTCTGCTTCTTCTGAATGCTTCTCTTCTAAGCTCAGGGATTATTGTTACAATAATACAATGAGGGTGTCTATATCCGTTTTCCCTCTTGGACTCTAGGCTATCAAATCTAAAATTAAATTCCTATCTAACTGCATTAAATCTATTAAATGTCGACTATCTACCTAAAGGACGAGAGCTACCCGCTCAAGGTCCATTACAATATACAAGTGCGCCATCTCTTAAATGATTTATTTAATATGTGCACAACAGTTTCCAAGGCAATTCAAAATTGGTGCTAGCTTGTCCAGTTGTCCTCCGCTTCCATGATGGCTCGCTTGATGAGTCGGTGATGCTCCCGCATCACATGGACTCTCTCAGATGGAGGGAGATGAGTGCAAAATTCCAAAAGAAGAGCATGCATATTTCTCATTCATGAATGAAGTTGGGATTAGGAGGGAGCTAATCCTCAATGATGTTATCCATTAAATAACCCTTGAAGACTATGAAGTATCTGTCCATGTTCTTCATTAGAATTAGCAGCCATGATAAACAACACGTGTTCAGTTTGACTCTAGAAGAAATATTCTTTGAAAAGAAATCTTGAATATCCTTCATTGTCCATATACATTTATGTTCCTATGACTAAAAGAAGAAGTTGTAACCTTCATAAAGGAAGGGCATATAATCTATAGAATATTCCATGGACTCCAACATTGAAGAGAAACATGAAGATTCCAAGAAAAATAAATAAAAGTCAGAACAACCAATTGAACCAATCATGATACCAAGAATCATAAGACTACTAGCATGTTTTGAACCCACTAGAAGAAGGAATGGAAGGAAGCTATGATGAAGAACAATGTATGTGATAAATTGTGAAAAGGACTGATGAATGGAAGCATTGATAGATACAAGGAGATATTTAGAGCTAGAGGGTTCTCCCAGAAGGAGGGAGAAGACTAATGATAGCTTGTTCCAGTAACCATATATACCTCTAAATGAGCCATTATATCTCTTGCAATATCCATGGGTTGGAGTTTACATCAAATGGATGTAAATATTGTTCTTCTCAATAGAGTAATTGAAGAAGAAGCATATGTATATCAACCTCAAGCTTTTGAGGTATACCAGAAAGAGAGCCATGTATGCAGATAGAATAATACCTTGTATAGATTCAAGCAACCTGGTGCAGAGCCTCTCATGTACAATAGAAGCATGGTGAAAACTTCCTATGACAGAGGAAGTGTATTGAAATGGTTCTTTAGAAGCCTTGGATGATGGATTACAAATCCATGGAAAACTCCCATGATGATAGATTTGAAGAAGTTGAGAAACTATGATCCAATAGACCCATCCTTGTACCGGTAATTGATTGAATACTTGATGTATTTGATGAACACTAGGCCATACATTTTCTTTGCAGTAAACATGTTGAGCTAGTTCCAGGTGGAACCTATCCATGAGAATTGAATAATTTCAAAGTATCCCTTGAAATATATGCGTGGGACATTTGCGTTATGATATACAATTGCATGGATTTATCGATTCAGATTGGGAAGGGATTGCTTATAACATAAGAAGTAATTATTGGATATGTTTCAGTTTGATCTTTGCCACGATATCATGGGCTAGAAGGAAACATAAGTCCATTTCACTCATCACTACATAAGCATAATATATTACAACTTGTGATGCCTGTATGGAAGCAATGTGGCTCTTTAAGCCGGTTTTTGGACTATTTGATCAAGTGTTGTATTCGACCATGATATATTGTGATAACCAAAGCTGTGTAAATCTCTTAGAGAACCTGGTGTTCCATGATAGGTTGAAGCACATTGATATCAAGCATTATTTTATGCATGATAAAGTCCATAAGGGAGAAGCAGTTCTCCAATATATCTCCACTGACGACCAAATAACAGATATTTTGGTAAAGCCTTTGTCCAAGATGAAAAGTTTGTGTACTTAAGGGACAAGATGAGACTCATGGAGATGACTTCCTTATTGGAAAGGGAAGTGATTACTCCCCAAGTCGGGAGGGAGCACTAATATGTTATTGATATATGGAAAGTCATTTTACAGTTTGGAAAATGGTCCAAGTTGGGCAGTCACTTTCCAGTCCGGAAAATGGTCCAATATTTTGATAGACAATCATTTTCCAATTCAGAAAATGGTCAACAACAGACATTCATGGTCTGGAAGATTGTTGGTGTACAATAGAAAATTATTCCCCTTGTTTCTAGTGTAGGGGAATGGTCTAGGAGAGTCATTCTTCTTGGAAGTCACTCTGATAAGTGGTCAAGCAGAATGGTCTGCCTCTCTGGGCAGTCATTCTTTTGCAGTTCATAGTTGTGAGTAGTTTCAAAGAATGGTCTGATGTAGGAGGTTGGTGTAGGACAATAATTTCCATAGGAAATGGTCCGACCGATAATTTTCGAGGAAATACTCATTCTCTCCAGGTTGCACTGTGAATCGTTTCGGAAGAATGGCCTAGTTAGGTTGAATGGTCCAGGTTCAACAATCAGGGACAATCATACCCTAGGGCAGACTCATTCTCTCTATGTTTCACTATGAATCATGCTAGAATAATGTCCTAGTTAGGTTGAATGGTTCAGTTTCATAAATCAAGGACAATTATTCTTCTATGCTTGAGAAGAATAGTGTAGACAACCCATGGCTAATTTTTAACTTTTGGAGGGAATATGCTCTTCCAGATCTCACAAATGTGAGTGGAAGAGTGGCCCAGATGATTCAGTTCGTATCATGACATTGTTGATATCATATTATATGATTGTTGTGGAGACTGTATGTCTCTGGACAATAGTTGTATGCTACTATGGTGGATGTGATCCACTGGTAGTGACTATGTGTCATTGGTTAGTAGTCATGTGCTACTAGGAGTGGTTGTGTACCGCATGATAATAGTTGTATACTACTATGGATAGACACAATTGTGTTCTATTGGATGGCATTTTTCTAATTGCCATAGAGACTATCTAGTTGGATAGTGATGATGGTTCTCGTGATTTAATCATGGGATAGCCTATGTGCCTATTATGATTCTATCGGGTGAATGGTTTGTTTGTGCTCAAGACCATTTTATTTAATACCTCCATGGATAGGAGGGAGTGTTGATATTGTAGCAGCTGCAGGAGGTATTAACCTCTACATGTAACCTTTGACGAGTCTAGAATATTCCAGGAACCAAGAGAAACACTAGAATATTAGGAAATAAGCTTAGAAGAAAAGTTGGCTCAAGATAATAATTTATATTAAATTATTATCCTCTAGAAGTAGAATTCAGCCCAATTAGGTCACTTGGAGGACTATAAATAAGAGGGAACTAGAGCTCATTTGACACACACTCTCTCACAACTGCATAAGGACAAGTGGTGTGCATGACTGGAGGAGAGCTACAGTGGTGAATTGGTGTTTGGTTATGGTTGGAATTTTTTCCTAGTTATGGTTTGTAATTTATGCTTGGTACGCTATCTTTGGAGAGAGGTATGCTACCTTGGTTGGCTATTGGTTCTATGGTTTGCTTCCAGAATTATTATTCCTGTCAAGGTTAAGGTTCTCGGGGGTGTCCTTTGTGCCTATGGTTGGGTGAAAATATTGCTATATTGTCTATGGTGAAACGAGCACACCTATTATCCTAAAAAAATTATCTAGTATTGAGTCTATTAAAGTGATAACTAGTTTTACTCAAGAAGGAAATCCTTCTATGCCATAGATTCTTGTGTCACGAGGAGGAGGGTGTCATGTTCCTCAAGACACTTTCTTAGTGTGAAATTCTCTGCTTCCAACTCATCGTATTTCTCCAATAAACTGACCATCTGCTCTATCTTGAACTTAATGACTATTATGTCCAAGCCACATATGGCATATAAGGAGGTATCCATAATGAAGTCTTCAATATATTCTACACCATCCTATTACCTTATAACTATAAAACCTAGATTTTAGTTATCCAAAGAAAAACTCATAACAATGCAGTGCAAGAGGAAGAAACATGTCGATGTGGCTTGGCAAAAGATGATGCACCAAGTGCACTTATAACAATTATTAATGTTATATCAAGACAATGGGAATGGATTCAATATGGGAATGACAAAAGAGGTTATATTGATTCTTTTTGGGTCTACTATCACAATGCAGCTAATAGAATTTTATTTTGAGCATTGCAAGTACAATAACAACCTATTTTTATCATGAAACATGTGATCCAGGTGGATATTGGTGGCCACCCACCTATTCCAACTGGCTCCTCTTGTCATTTTTTAGTACAACACATTCTTCTGTACTTCTTTGTAATTGTGGGTTCTACACTTCCGAGGCTGTCTAAATATGTACACATCTTCCAGGTAGATTCTGGTGGCCTCCTACCTAATCCAACTGGATTAGTTTATATGTTCTCATGTCAGCACATCTTGTTGTACTTCTAGGGCTGTTTTGGCCCCCTAAACAATGTTTTTTTCCCTCTCCAGAGTCAAATTGTAGATGGATTCATATATTTATAGTGTAATGTGTAGTTCTCGAAAAGTCCTTTCCAACGAGCTATCACACTCCTAAAACGAATATCGTATGCAAACGTTACAACCCCGAGAAGTTAATGTACTAACTTACTAAAATAGGGGCCCACATGAATTTTGGAATTTCATCTCCCAGGGTTAGGTTTTTGGATGTCTAGGGTTTTGGCATTCCTGTTTATGATAAAAATTCCTTCATATCCTCATTGTAATCATCTTTGGCGAATGAGCGTAGCCGTCACATCTCTTCTCATAGATAAAGATGCCACCATTCTAGCGAGTCTTGCACTCTATATTTTTATAGTCTCTTTACAATTATTTCATGAATAGAAATAAAGTATTGCTGTATTTATCTGTTTCTCACAATTTTCATGAGTATTTCAGTGTAATTTATCTACTTTCATTTTTGTTCCGAAAATAAATCTGGATCAACCTGCTAGTTTAATTTCACGCTTTAAGAAAGACACCACACAAGATGCAAAATTGGTCATTCGAAATAGTATTGTCTCTTCTGCTCCCTATGTATGACAAATAAAATTTAATATATAGGATTATTAAGTTACACATTTATGAAGCTAAAAAACAAGGGGGCTTATTTTCATTAATTTTAATTAGTTCTGAAATTTTGTCAAGCAACCTATTTGCTTGTTTTCAATACTATGCACAAGCTTGATGACTCTTGATGAGTTTAATCATTAATCATGTATGCTAGTTGTATAAAATTGGCATGAGTGTCTCTAAATATGTTTGGAGGTTTGGGTCTCTTGCATTGAAAGCCAACAATCTCAAGAAACCATGCAAAAGCCCAACAACTTCGAACTTGGCCCTTTGCATAAGAATAGTTCAAGCTACAACTAACTCATTGAATGAGAGGTGTATGAGCACTAAAATATGTGTGTATTTGGTTTCTGCTAACACTTGACAAATTCAAAGCTAAATCTTTGACCTAGAAGACTTGATGACCCTCCAAGCCAACTGTTATCCCTAAAGTTTTCACCAGACTATTATGGCACAAAGCTAGGGCACCTTAGTTATTGCAATGATTTAATTTGTAGGTCAAGGTTGGTTTATAGATCAGGTAGTTGAATATGATGGAAGGTTATAGGATTGGGTACACTCTTTCAATCAAATAACAAGAAACATTTCATTTAGTTAAGAACATCCATACTAATAGATCATGCAAATTGATAAATTAAATATAGAGGAAAAAGGCATAAAACACAAAATACAAGATAACAATATGTTCCTTGCATAAATAATATTTTCAAGTTTCTAAATGATATTTGAAACTTGAAACAAGTATTTAAATGAAAATATTTAAAACAGGGAATATCACAGTAACAAATTCACTGAAAATTAAAGTTGAAATAAGGAGAAATCAATGCTTTGCATAAATTCCAATCGCATTCAAATAAGATAGACACATATGAAACACACAGGTAAACAGTCTAACCATCAAGATTTCTGATTTCTTGAGTATGAAATGTTGCATACAATAAGCACTTTTACAATTTCTAGATATATCCCTTTCCTTTCCAATTCCAAAAATCCAACCATTACCCTCTCTTTTCATTTTCTTTTATAGAGATAGAGTACATACAAGTTTTGATCCCAGATCCCAAAACCTAGGTTTAGTTATGATTGTGCATTGATATGCCCCTATTTGATAACAACTATAATATATTTGCATAGAATTTGAGCAGATAAAAAAACCCTAGATTCTAGGTCAAAATCCTCTATTTCAGGATCATATCTTTGACTCCTAAAATATTATTTGATCTTCAACAAAATATGATGCAAAATAACTATCTTAGAGAAAAATATGTGGAAGGAGTAATTCCTCGATATCCAGCTTGATTTTAGTGTTCTATATTCATGATATTCAAACTTGTTCAGAAAAGGAGTCTTCAAATTTCTTGTTGTGCCTTAACAATATTCAAAATAGGGATGTTTGCAAAAATAACTACCTTTCTGTAGCGCAAGTCAAAACTAATAAAACCTACACTTTTACAACATTCCCAACCTTTCTTCATCCTTGGATAGGAGTTTGATGTTTGAACTTTTCCTAAAGACATTTAGTCTTGAGAACTTTGGTAGTCCAAAACAATTTCATGTTCTTCTTCATTAACTTCTAGGAAAAGTCACAAAGCTTGTTATGTTTTTTCACCATTTTAGTTTTGATTTTTAAGTTGTTTATTGTGTTTCTTGAGATGCTTTACGACTTTGCTTTTCTTACCATGTTTTTTCCTTTTTGAAGTTTTCCCTGTTTTAACTTTATCTTCCCATGGATCCTCTTCAGAAGCTGATTTGTTTAGATCAATGGAAAGCTTGTGCTTGTTGGGCATCCCCTTAAGCCTTTCAACCTATGTAAATGGAAACTCAATAGGTTCTTATTATTGTGTTAGTGCAGGTGGAGTAAATGTTTCCTTATCAAGACTTGGTTCTGGAATTTCGAGCATCAAAGGGATTAGACTATGTTCATGCTATGCTTTATCATATGATTTAGAAATTTCAACCACAAAATCCACCTTTTGTCTCTTAACACCTGTGGTCTTTTTCATGGGCATATACTTCAATGTTTTTATAGTCTGTGTCTCTTTACTGGTAACAACCAGAGTATCTTCAGGAGCTTCATAATAAATAATAATGGGTTTACCTTCTTTTAGAGAAGGATCAAACAAAGCCTTTGCGTTCATACTAAATTTGTTTGTAGACTGAGTCCTGAGTCTTATTGCATAATCTGCTAGATGCTTTCTTTTACCCTTTTGTTGGGTTCTTTTATTACCTTTCTGATTTTGTATGGTATCTAACGATTCTTCCATCTCCCTTACAAGACTAGTTATATTTTCTCCAGAAGGTGAAATTGGTTTTACTGTAACCTTCATGACTCTTTTTCTGGTGTATACTCTTTTGCACTCACAAGATTTCTGTCTTTTTGTAGTAGATACCAGTTCTTGTCTTGATGTGTCTTGTTCATGAAGGATTAGCTTCCCTTTACTCGATCTAGTCTCCTTTGTAATAGATGAAACATACACTTGTGCCATTTTGATCTTGTTTTTTGAGCTACTAGTTTTCTCGGGAGCTTTAGTATTTGCAACAAGAACAAATTTTTGAATTCTCTGTGTTTCAAAACTAGATTCAACCAAGAATTGTTCCCATGGAGTTTAGATCCTATTTAAATCTTGAATGACCAATACCTTGATAAGTCCTTGATGAATAAGGCTATACTTATTACTGAGCATTCTTTGGATGAGTTTGAATTTTATTAGCGACCATTTTGGTTAGACTTTTCAATAAATAGTAAGGTAAGTTCATTCTTCTATTACCATTCAAATGTAAGAGGAATTTCATGTGATAATAATGAAAAACAGAAAACCTAACTTGACATGTTATATATTTTTGAACCACTAGTAAAGCATTTATCCACTCTTGCTTGAGTCATGTATTCATAATTCCCTTAGTCTATCCTAGATTTTGATGACCTGCAACGAAGAACTGATTGCAGAGGTCTCATGGGGTATCTTTCTTTTTGAACCACCTATTGGCCCTCGACCAAGTTTTGAGGAAATCTTGGTCAGGTTTGACCACTTTTTGGACTTCAACACAGTGATCGAGGAGGGAGCGCCTAGGCAGAGCTGAGATCACAGATCTCACTTGTTTTGTGGGCTTTGTGGACCCAACATGGGGTTCTTAGGGTTTTGTAATGGGATTAGGCCTTTTTGTAAATGTAAAAGTATAAATAAGAAAGAATGTAATGTAGTGAGGGGGATGTAATTAGTGAAGTGTAAGAGGCAAGTAGTTCTGAGTTTCTTTATGCAACATAACATGTATATAAGGTTCTGTGCTTGGTAGAGGAGTTGGATCTGTGCCTTGACCTGATTTTGGGAAGGTGGATCCGGTGCTTAGTGCGTAGATCACATGTCCAGTGCAAAGCTTGGCTCTGTGGCTTAGTGCACAAGAGTAGATGAATGTAAGAGATTGAAGCCTAATAAAGAAGAAGAAGCAGTTGGTGGACGTAGCCCCACACTGGGGTGAACCATGTATATCATGTGTTGATGGTTTGCTTTGTGCTATGATGTTTATGATGTGAATCTGCTTAGTGCATTGATTGTTATATATGATAGATATATCTATGAACGCTTAGTGATTTATTTATGTTGAATGTGCTAGATATAACTTATGATGCTAAGTGTGATGTGTATTTTGTCATTGTTACTGCGCCGATCTGTCCTTAGGGTTTGTTCTGCGATGTGAATAAAGTCGATAAGCTAATGCATGTTATCTCCTAAGTACTTTGCGAAGTGTTATAATCACAGATCTGTGTCCCAACTTGGTTATAGACACTTGAGTCCTGTAACCCCCCCTACCTCTACCTCGGTTGATATTTCACCTTCTTCGCAGGTGTTGCCAAAAGGGATAGTAGTTAGGATTTTGTTGGTGCGTTGTTGAAGCGTTGAACCCTAGGTCTGCCCCTGTGCCAACAAATGGTTCCATTGTCGGGACATGAAATTGTGATTGTTGGGAACTGAAGTAAAGAAAAGAGAAGCTTTGTGCGTAGATTTGTTGTTGTAGTGCATAATACTCTACTTGATTTGGAATCTTTGTGCGTAGATCTCCCTTTGTAGTGCGAAATATTATACTTGACTTGCGAAGCTCTGTGCTAAGAAAGAAACCCGATCTGAAGAAAAGAGGTAAGATATTGAAAGAGGTAAAGCTTTGTGCTTTGATAAGAGTAAGATAAGTGGAAATTTTTGTTTCGAAAGCATGAATTTAAGTATGTTTAATAGAGTTTGTCCTAGTATGAAAGCTAGGGTGTAGCAGGAAGAAAGAGTTGATCTAAGTAAGGCTAATAGAAATGAAGAAAGATATGTTATTCCTATGCATAGAAAGAATTTTTGGACTAATAATTGGATGCAGGAACCTAGAAAGAATTTTTGCAGATTGTAGGTCCAACATTGTGATCCTAGTGCGTAGTACAAGAGAAGTTGGGGAACATACAAGAGGAAGAGAGGATTAACCCTATGTTATAACTACAGAAGACTGGGACATCTTGCTAAGAAATGCCCTGGTATAGGTCCTATTTGTCTTTGTTGTAAAATTGTTGGTCATGAAGTTGAGGATTTCCCAAGGATGATTTCTAAAGTTGAACAAATGAACATGAGTCAAGAGAATAAGAGCATGTTAGAAGATCATAAAGAGAAAGGATCAGAGGAAGTTCAGACTACATTAGTACAGTTAAAAGAAACAATGAATGATCACAAAGATGTCAGTTTACCAAAGACATTGAAGGTAAAACAACGCATAAGTGAAAGAATAGGAGACTTCGACATAGACTGTGTCTTGGATGAGGAAACACCAGTGAATATTATGACAGAGGAACTTGGGAAATTTTGGGAAAGCCTACTGTGGTACCTTCACTGGGAAGGATAGGCTTGTTTAAAGGAAATATGATAACCCTATATGGAAGAGTTACTAATGTACCTGTTATTATCCATGAAACATCGACATAAGAGGAATTTGAAGTTATTAGGTTTGTTGAGAATAATGCCCCTTTCCCTCTTTTGTTAGGAAAGAGTTGGATTGAGAAGGATCAGATCAAAAGGAAAGCAAAGGAAGAAGCTATAGAAAAGAAAAATAAAAAACTAAGGGATTTCATAGCTAGGAAAATAGATTGACTGACAAAAGAATGAGAAGTTAAGTGGGAGCAGCATAAGGCAAGAGAATTAACTGTCGAAATTGGAAGAGAGAAAGAAGATTTGAGGGAAATATTCATGCAAGAAAGTATATCCACCCAGGAAGTGGTAAGGGAAGGGATATTAAATCTGAACCCATTGGAAGTACATCAACACTACAATTCACTACGATAGGAGAAACTAAGAATACGAATGGAAAGAGGAATCTAGAAACAATGAGAGAGACTCAGATCACAGGAAAGAAGGCAAGGAAGCTCAGTAAGAAGAAAACCAAGTTAGAAAAGTTACAGGAGGTTACAGAGAATACTTTGGAGAAGGCAGGGTTGTAGGCTCTAAACCTCGTCAGAACAACAAGACCACATAGAATGGGACTTCACCCCGACGAAGCTATATGACCGTTGGAGGCGCACCAACCATTAGAAAAATGCTCCAGAATGAATAAGAAACACATTTATGGGTGAATAGACCACGTTTGGGATGTTGAGACCGTGCCATAATGGACAGATTCACATTGATGGAAGCAGTCCCGCCCGTTGGAAGAATCCATTACGATGCTCACTTATTTAACTTGTCTGACATTGCATTGGGACCACTTTTCTCCCCCCATGATTATCTTAGAACTGATTGTGTGTCGAACTGTGATTTTAGAACCTATACCTCGCCATCCTCTTGTTTACCTCGCGTGTCCGTTCGCCTACCCCAACTTGTTCGTTTAAAAGAGAGAATATCGGGCGAACAAACTGAGTTAGAGAAGTCCATCGAAGAGGTTCTTAAGAAGTTTATGGCTGATAGAGCTATGCCTGAAGGTGTTCAGGCATCATCAAATAGGGGACTCCAAGCTTCCCCTTCAACTGGATGACGTTTGGGATGTACTAACCCTGCGACTGAGAAGAGAAGTAAGCATCACGACGATCTGGCTAATGCGAAGCAAATCCCATCGATATTACTAGATTATATCCCGCCTTTGGTTGGCGCGGTCAACCAAGACAACATCTCATGAGACTTTGAGTACACTTTGATCATGGGACTTCGCCCCGACGAAGCTATATGACCATTGGAGGCGCCCCGACCGTAAGAAAAATTCTCCAGAATGAATAGGAAACACATTTATGGGTGAATAGACCGCGTTTGGGATGTTGAGACCGTGCCATAATGGACAGATTCACATTGATGGAAGCAGTCCCTCCCGTTGGAAGAATCCATTACGATGCTCGCTTATTTAACTTGTCCAATGTTGCACTGGGACCACTTTCCCCCCCCCATGATTATCTTAGAACTGATTGTGTGTCGAACTGTGATTTTAGAACCTAGACCTCGCCATCCACTTGTTTACCCCGTGTGTTCGTTTTCCTACCCTGACTTGTCCGTTTAAAAGAGAGAATATCAGGTGAACAAACTGAGTTAGAGAAGTCCATCGAAGAGGTTTTTAAGAAGTTTATGGTTGATAGAGATATGCCTGAAGGTGTTCAGGCATCATCAACTAGGGGAATCCAAGCTTCCCCTTCAACTGGACGACGTTTGGGCTGTACTAACCCTGCGACTAAGAAGCGAAGTAAGCATCACGACGATCTGGCTAATGCAAAGAAGACCCCATCGATATTACCTGATTATATCTCGCCTTTGGCTGGCATGGTCAACCATGACAACATCCCACGAGACTTTGAGTACACTTTGATCACTGTGTACATCTCAAAAGGAATACACATAGTTGGAAGACAATTGGGACAGATCCCATCCCTGAAGAACAATGATTTCAATCTCGGTGACAGAAATAACTACACCATGCTCGTACCCCATAGATACCTGATGAAGACAAATGGGAAGAAACCTTGCATAGTATCCCAACCTTGGATTAAGGAGCTGGTACAGTCCACTATACTCAACGTGATGACGATCCCTCATTTTGGCCGACATTAGGAGGTTAACGATTGCGTTAAAATCCTCTTGTCGTGCTATCATGGTGGATACCTATGGCTCGACAGGTGGATTACTATGGATCCGATGCTGATCCACTTGATCACAGGATTGAGCATGCAGGGACCCGACCCTCAGTATTTCTACCCAGGGAAGGCCTCGGATTGCTCCCTAGCATAGCGCATCAAGGAGGCATATGACGAAGTAGAAAAGGGAAAGTGAGGCTACAAGGTAGCCTCTATATAGGATGGCATAGTGCACCTTTCTTGACAACTCATAGCTGGAAAGATCGTAAAATAGAATCGCCCCATGTAGGTCACCGAGTTTGTGGTGGACCTCACAGGAAAATGCGTGGAGGGAATGCAAATGAATTGGGAGATTTACCTTGTCAATGAGATTGAGAAAGAATGTCGTGAAGCACACGATCATGGATACAAGTTCCACTTTAGTTGGCTACTTGTGTTGATTGCATTTGTTTCTTGGAAAATGCTGGAGGGAGCAAATTTCTAGAAACTAAACCATCAGAGCCATTGGCATCTAGATTTTCTACATTATGGTATACGAATGACATGTCGAAGCAATGGAATTTGAACACAGTGTTCCATGCCTACTATCAAAAACTAAAGGTTGCCATCGAGTCGTTTCCACACATGAGACTGTACACCTTGCACTAGTACATACCGATAACCAAGTTACACGAAGATCCACATTTTATATATATAACTGTACACAAATATGAGAACAAGGAGGAGCTACAATCTTATTATAATCTAACTGATGAAGACATGGAGTAGATCACCAAGGAATGGATCGAATAATTTCAGGCACCTGTCCCTGATGTTGAGCTCTCTGATGCTGACATTATAGGAAGCCCCTTGGTCACCCGGTTCGAGCATGCAGGACAGAACAACGCGAAGAAGAAGAAGAAAAAGGAGGAAGTCCAGGATGTACAGACTGATGAGGAAGACAACGCCTCTGAAGAAAATGGATTTGGCTCACCCACAGGATGAGGAGATGAAGTAAATGAAGAAGGAGGAGGAGATGAAGGAAAAAATCAAGGAGAAGGCGAAGCTACCTCACCAAAAGATCCCCTTGCCGAAACAATAACTCCACAGAAGAGGAAGGTTTCTCTGCAGAAACCTTCGACAAGAAAGAAGACCCACGCTAGTAATCCCCAATTGGAGGCTATGCTCATTGAGGATGATATCAGTCTAGTCCATGGAGCGATGGAGGATGCATATGAGGATCTCTTGGAGAGATACGGAGCTAAGAAAGATGAACTATATGGTAGGATAGAAAAGGAATTGAGCAAAGTACAAGAAGCTATTTGCTTGGTCCATGCAGTCCCTACTGCGTTTTCCTCATCAGAGAATACAGAGTTGGGGTATGATCCAACCCAACTTCGAAGACTTGCAGATGAAATAGAGGCTTGACTTCAGCGATTCCGAGAAGAGAAGAAGAAGGCTACATAAGCCTTGAAACAATAAAAAGAAGAGATCTTGGAGAAATTACGAGTTTCACTGTATTTTGTAACCGCTTATGAAAATGAGAAAGATGAGTTTCGGGTGATGCTCTAGGAAGAAAAAGCGAAGATATAGAGGGAAAAGGACTAGATTCTTGTAGAGAAGACTGCATTCAAAGAAATGGTGAGCAGAGCACTTTACTCTGTTCCAGGCTTGGAATAGGAGGAAGATGAGGCAATCAAGGTTCAAGTGATGAAGCTCACTGAGTCCATCCAAAAGCTTCAAGAAAGGGTAACAGAGTTGGATATCCAAGCAATACCAAGCAATCCACAGGAAGTGCACGACCAGAGGGAGTAAGCCATTAAGAGCGTAGTCGAAATAATCAGAGCCCTCGCCTCAGAATGAAAACAATTGAGTGACAGAAGCACACAGACCTACGAACACCTCACGGAATATCCAGAGCTTAGAAAGTTGGAAGCAAAGATACAGGAGGCACAACAACAGGCATTGATAGTTCAATTGCAGATGAAGTCACTCATGGCAGTTGAGAGAATGAAGAGATCACAAGAACAACGCGCGACCCAAAAACAAATTACTGCCATCTAAGGCAGAGTAATGGAATTCACACAGAGGCTACAAGCGGTGCAGAAGGAAGCTTGCATGGTGTTTGAAGAGATCGAAGGACAAAGTTCGCAACTGGACCAAGTGGTTGCGATAGTGGAACAATGCTTGGAAGGGCCTATTACATAGAAAATGATCCAGGAGTTCACTGAGCAAGAAGCTTAGGCGAAGCAATAAGTCGATGTAGCTTGAGCTAAGATCGAGGCCTTCGAAGCAGTGCTTCCCAGATCTGAGTGACTCGGGACGAGTCATAGGTGAGTGTTGGGGGCTTATTGGCCCTCGACTAAGTTTTGAGGAAATCTTGGTCAGGTTTGACCACTTTTTGGACTTTGACACAGTGATCGAGGAAGGAGCTCCCAGGTAGAGATGAGATCGCATATCTCACTTATTTTGTGGGATTTGTGGACTCAACATGGGGTTCTTAGGGTTTTGTAATGGGCTATTGGATGTTGGCCCATGGGTTTACCCATGATTAGTCCTTTTTGTAAATGTAAAAGTACAAATAAGAAAGAATGTAATGTTGATCCGGATTTATGTAGGAACACAATGAAATACAACAATACACATAAATGCAGAGATGCAGCGGAAATAAGACTTCATTTCATTAATAACAAATGACTGAAAAATGTTTACAGACAGAATGTAAATAAACTAGCTAGGGCGCTGGTAGCTTATCTCTGAGAAGAGATGTGGCTGCTACTCGCATCCATGAGAAGATGATTAAAATGAGGCTCTGGAGGCATTTTTACAATAGACGAGAATGCCAAAAGTCATAGACATCCAAAAACCTAACCCTAGGAGATGAAGCGCCAAAAGTCATGTGGGCCCCGTTTGGGTAAGTTAGTACATCAACTTCCCGGGGTCGTA
>ML801151.1:66099-77613 GCA_009831015.1 Picea engelmannii
GGCCTTTTTACAATAGACGAGAATGCCAAAAGTCATAGACATCCAAAAACCTAACCCTAGGAGATGAAGCGCCAAAAGTCATGTGGGCCCCGTTTGGGTAAGTTAGTACATCAACTTCCCGGGGTCGTAACTTTTGCATACAAACTTCGTTTTAGGCGTGTGATAGCTCGTTGGAAAGGTATCATCGAGGAGATTCATTTTGGGGGATCAATGATGCCTTTGAATATCATTGAGCACCTCGATCTCAAAAAAACCTTCATTTAGGCCCTCAAAATGGCCCCGGAAGTTAAACCTGCTAAAAATAGGAAATTGCCAAAATTGCCAGAAAACTAATTTGAGCCAGTCGGAAAAGGTGGGTGGCCACCAATATCCACCTGGATCAAATGTAGTGAGGGGGATGTAATTATATAAATGAAAGAGGCAAGTAGTTTTGAGTTGCTTTGTGCAACAAAACATGTATGTAAGGTTTCGTGCTTGATAGAGGAGTTGGTTCTGTGCCTTGACCTAATTTTGGGAAGGTGGATCTGGTGCTTAGTGCGCAGATCACATGTCCAATGTGAAGCTTGCATCTATGGATTAGTGTACAGGAGCAGACGAATGTAAGATATTGAAGCCTAATAAAGAAGAAGAATCAGTTGATGGATGTAGCCCCACACTAGGGTGAACCACGTATATCATGTATTGATGGTTTTATTTGTGCTATGATGTTTATGCTATGAATCTGCTTAGTGCATTGATTGTTATATATGATAGATAGATCTATGAATGCTTAGTGCTTTCTTTATGTTGAATGTGCTAGATCTAACTTATGATGTTGAGTGCAATGTGTATTTTTTCATTATTACTGCGATGATCTATCCTTAGGGTTTGTTCTGTGATGAGAATAAAGTCGATAAGCTAATGCATGTTATCTCCTAAGTACTTTGTGAAGTGTTATAATCATAGATCTGTGTCCCATTTTGGTTACAAACACCTGAGTCTTGTAACCCTCCCTGCCTCTACCTCGGGTGAGACTTCACCTGCTTCGTAGGTGTTGCCGAAAGGGACAATAGTTAGGGTTTTGTTGGTGTGTTGTTGAAGCGTTGAACCCTGGGTCTGCCCCTGTTCCAATACCACCTCTCACCACTAATAGTTAAACTGAATTCTAAAGAAATTGAATGTTCTAACACTTGAATGGTAAGGTCCCAAACATGGGTCTGAAACCCATCAAAATTCTTTGCAAACGCCATAGAAACACCTGTATGATGACCTTGAAACACGTTGTAGAATCCATACCATTATTCCTGGATAAATTTATCTCTGATTTATAGCAGAGCTTCCAAAAGATCGATCCCATTCAGTTCCATATGAAGAATATGTACACTCTTGTTGCATGTCATGCTTGTGATTATAAGCCCTAGTTTTTTTTTACCAGTGAAGGTTATCTTCTTCTGCAAATTTAGGGTTTGAAAATTTTTTTCAAAGAAATATTGACACAACAGATTTTTCTTGCATACAAAAATGGAAAAAGGGTCACTTTCATCCGCCTTATCAACCAAATAAGAATAAAACATGTTAAACAGTTGAAATCATGACATTGAATGAATTGAATCATAGCACAACCACTGAGATCTTTCCGGGTACAAAAACTGACTCGTATTATTTTGATCATAAAAAGATCACAATTTTGATAAGGAAAGGTTTGTACTTGAAAATTTGAATGATTGCAGAAAGTACCAAGTTGAGCAACACGCTTGCATGATTAAAATACATTGAGCAACACGCTTGCATGATTAAAATACATTGTCGAAATATTTGGAATTTTGTAGCGCACTTTTAGCAATGTGTTGGCCCTTGAACAAGTTTTGGGAGATTCTTGGTCATGTTGACCTATTTTGGGACTTCAATAGCCTATTGAAGGAGGAGCAGAAAACGAAGTAGAGATCACGAGACCTCAGCCCCTTTTTGGGTTCTTTTTGGGTTTTTGGGATTATGTAATGGGATTGGGATGTCGGCCCATGGGTTTACCCATGTTTAGGCCTATTTTGTAATATATAAATAGATGCTTAGACTAGATAGAAGTGTGGTGCATCTATGTGATGTGAATGTATGATAAGTGAAAGTAGAGTCTGTAAGTGATTTGTGCATGACTGTAAGAGAATTGCAGAGCTAAGTGCATGTCCTTGTATAAGATTGTGGAAGGCTTTGTGTTGTAACGCAAGGAAGAATGATCTAGCGAGCTGCGCAGATCTATGTCCTATGCAGAGTAGGGTTTTGAGGCTCTATGCTTGTAACTGATTGATTGAAGACAATAAAGAAGAGAGTTGGTGGACATAGCCCCAGGGTGGGGGTGAACCACGTAAACACTATGTTATGCTACTTTGTGCTTTGTCTTGATGTGTTCACATGTTATTTTCTAAGTGCTTTGATGTATTTAGATAGATATACTTATGCTTTGTGCTTAGTATATGTGAGAATGTTAGATCTGATCTATATGGCTATGCTTAGTGCTTGATCTACTCGATATGATCTATTTACCTGTGCTAAGTGCTTAAATACATTATATTAGTGTGAATACTGTGAAGCTCTGTTTTATCGGCGAAGTGGATATTGATTGCATATTGAGGAACTGATGGTGCTAAGTGATTTATTAAGTATTATAATCACAAATTTGTGTCCCAGCTAAGGTTGCAGATACCTGAGTCTCACAATCACCCTTGCCTCTACCTCAAGTGAGACTTCATCTACTTCACAAGTGTTGCCGAAAGGGTCGGTAGTTAGGGATTTGTTGGTGCATTGTTGTAGCATTGAACCCTGGGTCTACCCCTATGCCAACAAATGGTTCTGTTGCCGAGACCTGAAATTGTAATTGTTGGGAACTAAGAAAGAAGAATCTTTGTGCAAATATTTGACCTAATATTGTGAAAGCTCTGTGCCCTAGTTCACAATATCATACTTGATTTATAAAGCTCTGTGCTAAAGAAAGAACCCGATCTGAAGAAAGGAGGTCAGATCTGAAGGAAAGAAGAAAGATCTAAAAGCTTTGTGCTCTAAGAAAGGTAAAAGTGAAAATTTATGATTAAAAGAGGTAAGATCTACAAGCTCTGTGCTCTGATAAAAGGTAATAATAGTTAAAAGTTTTAGATCTGGAATCTTTGTGCTCTGTAGAAGTAAGATAAGTGGATTTTTTTTTTTTTTAAAGTATGGATCTAGGTATGCTTGATAGGTTCTGTCCTATCTTGAAAACTGGGGCACTAATAGATGAAAGAAGGCTTGATATGAGTAGATCTGATAAGAATACTGAAAGATATTTTATATCTATGCATAGAAAGAATGTTTGGACTAACAAATGGATGCAGGAACCTAGAAATATTTTTTTGCAGGTTAGCTACCATGATTCTAGTGCGTAGTACCAGAAAGGATGGGGATCATTTAAAATAAAGAGAGGATTAACCCTCTGTTATAGTTACAGAATATCAGGACATCTTGCTAAGGAATGCCCTGGGAAAAGACCTGGTTGTCTTTGTTGTAAAGCTATGGACCATGAAGTGTTGGATTGCCCTAGAATGATTGCTAAGTTGGAAGAAATGAATCTGAATAAAGAAAACTCTAAGGCAGATCCATAAATGACAAAACCCCAGAAATAATCAAAGAAAGTATTGTTGCAAATAAAAGAAACCCCGAATGACCATCGACATGTCATACTATCAGAGATCTTCAAGGAAAAAGAATGCATTGCAGTAAGAATAGGAGACTTCGACATTGACTGTGTTCTGGATGAAGAAACACATGTGAATATCATGACAAAAAGAACTTGGGAATCCTGCTATGATCCCTTCATTAGGAGGAATAGGACTATTCAGAGGAAAGCTGATAAACCTATGTGGGAAGCTCACTCGCATACCTATGAATGCTAATGGAACTTCGACAGAAGAAGATTTTGAGATTATTAAATTTATTGAAGACAACACCCTATTTACCATGTTACTAGGAAAACCTTGGATTGATAGAGATCAAGCCAAGTGAAAAGAATAAGAAGAAGTTTTGGAACAGAAGAAACAAGAGTTAAAGTATTTCATGACCAGAAGGATCACACACTTGATTTAAGAACAGGAGAGAAAATCGAAGTTATTTAACACTAGAAACCAAGATGTCAAAGGTGGAAGAACATTAGAATACCCATAGAAGACCGAAGTACCTACCCCAGATAAGGACGAAGTATTATCCAAGAATCCTAGGGAAAAATCTCAACAACACGAAGTGACTATGACCAAAGAAGATAAGAATCAGAATGGAAAAAGGAATACTAAGACGAAGATCACTGGAAAAAAGGATAGAAAGTTAATTAAGAAAAGAGCTAAGATAAAAAAGTTGCAGAAGGTTCCAGAGGGAACTTCACAGACGAAAAAATTGCAAAATGGGAGCTTCGTCGGGATATCAGAACAATGACACATGGCACTTCGCCATGACGAAGCAATATAGCCATTGGGGACACTATAACCGTTTGATCGATGATTCAAATGGGAAGAAAGGAAATTATGGTTCATCATCAGACCGTTGGATCATGCCATAACAGACTGAACAAGAGTTAATGGAGGCTCATACCCATTACAAGAAAATCGTTGTCAAGTTCCCTATTTATCCCGCCATGCCACGCACTGAGAACACTTTTTCCAATTGAGAATTCGAGCCCACAGACTAAGATGAGTTTATACAATGATCATCACACTCTTGATCTCTATCTCAGTACTGTGTCTAAGTTGTTCCCTAAACCCATGATTGTTCACCCCAAGTGCGTATGTCGGAATAATTGAGCACCGTAGAGAAAGTTGTTGAAGAATTTTTGATCGACTTGATTACTGAGAAAGTCATGTCGATGTCTGAAGGCATCTAGGATTCATCCAAAAGAACAGTGCAAGCATCTCCATCCACTATTTGATCCGGACCATCCTGGCCAGCCGATGAAAAGTGAAACAAGCACAGAGACGATATCGCGAATGCTAAGTTGATTCTGAGAATTTTACCCACCTATCTACCACCTCTGAGTGGTACAATCAATCGAGACAGTGTGCCTAGATAATTTGAGTACACTTTGATCACTGTGTACCTCCCGAAAGGGATATGCGTAGACCAAGAAAATATTGCAGTGTTGAATTTTAGTGAGTTCAACCTTGGCGACAGGAAGGTCTACAACATGCTCACCCCACATAAGTACCTGACCAGAGGGAAAGAATTTGAAGATAGTTCCCCAATCATGGACTATGAACCTCGTGCAGTTCACACTACTCACTATCATGAAGATTACTCACTTCGAAAGGCACCAATAAGTGAATGCATGCGTCAAGATGTTGTTGTCCTGTTACCATGGCAGATAATTTTGGTTAAACTGGCGTATAACAATGGATCCGACGTTAATCAATTAGATCACAGGGATGAGTATGCAAGGACTTGACCCACAGGATTTCTACCCTGGAAAAGCCATGGACCGCGCTCTCACACAAAGGATCAAGAAAAATTATGGAGATGTCGAGAAGGGAACGTGAGGCTATAAGGTAGCTTCTATCCAGAGCGACGTAGTGCGCCTTTCCTTTCAGCTGATCACAGGAAAGTTAGTCCGCAAGAACTGACCCACCCAACTGACTGGTTTTGTAGTCGACCTCGCAGGAAAGTGCGCGGAGCACCTACAAATGAATGGGGCGAAGTACCTCATGAACCAGTTGGAACTGGACTATAGGGAAGCACAAGATCAAGAATATGAGTTCCACTTCAGCTGGCTTCTAATCCTGATCGCTTTCATTGCATGGGAGATGCCGAAAGGTGCAACCTTCCCGGACATCGATCCCTTTGAACCTTTGGCCACGAAGTTCAGTACATTGTGGTATTCCAGTGACATGAACAAGCAATGGCAGTTAAATGCCATATTCCACACATATTAAAACCATTTGAAGACAACCATCCAGTTCGATCCTCGCATCACACCAAATACTCTCCACAGGTTTCATCCTTTAATGAAATTCATCGCGGACTACCATTTCATTTATATTTCAGTGCGCGCTGACGAACACAAGCAACAACTTCAATCTTACTACAAGCTGACATAGGAGGACTTGGAGGAGATCACCAAAGATTGGTCGACGAACCTCCTCATTCCAACAAATCCTGTGGAGATGTCCAACATTGATAGTATAGAAGCAGCGCATGATACACTTGGACCCAACAAGACAAAGAAAAATGAAGAATCCCAAGATGTAAGTAGTACCTTAGTGAAGACTACTTCCATATCACCTGAGCAAGGAGGTGATGGTGGAGAGATAGATGGCGCATAAGTTGAACAAAATAAAGGTGAGGTTACACCACTTAGAGACGAGGAGGATCCCTTGAAGAAAAGGAAGGTTTCCCCCTCGAAGCCTTCTTCCCGGAAGAAATCGAAAGCCTTTATGACCAAAATGCAGACTACCCTCACCTTAGATGACTTCGATTTCATTGTAGCAACCCTGAATGATGCTTCACTGGAGATAGCAGAGAAGCAAGAGGCTAAGCAAGAGGAGATATACAATCGAATTAAGGTTGAACTACAAGGGGTGTAGCAGGCACTACAGTCCAGCCGCACAGTTTCCACTGCGCCTCTTCCTTCGACGAGAACAGGAGGAAAAAATGCAAGCCACCCAGGCTTTAGTACAAGTACATGGAGACCTTTTAGAGAAACACAGTACTGCAGAACGAGAAAAGATTGCTCTCCAAGCAAAGTGGGATGAAGAAAAATTCCAGCTACAGAAAGAAAAGGAATAGTTTCTCACGGAGCAACTCGAAATAAAGGAAAGGGTCAACAAAGCACTTCTCTCTCTGTGACAGTTATAGAAGTAAAGGCCGAAGAGAGAGTCCCACAGCAGGTGGCACAACTTGAAGAAGTGATTCAACAACTAAAGCAACAGATAACATATTTGGAGCTACACGCAGTGCCCGAGACCCCGCAATATGTAAGAGACCAAAGGGAAGCAACCACCAGGAGCGTAGTTGAGAGACTCAAGACTCTTGCCGGGGAGTGTAAGCAACTAAGTAATCACAATGCCCAAACATATGATAACCTCACTGAGAACCCATCGTTACATGCACTGGAGTTGTAGCTCCAGAAAGTGAAGCAGCACGCAGACACACTACAGGCGCAGTTGAAGGCCCTGTCAATTGTAGACAGAATGAAGATATCTCAAGAGAAACACACCCCCGAACAACAGATCCATACGATCCAGAGAAGATTTATGGAAGTAACTCAATGGCTCCAACCTGTGAAAGATAAGGCATGCGCATAGCTAGAACAAGTTGTCACTACAACAAAACAACGCCTATAAGGGCCAGTGAATTACGTAGTGATCTAGGAGTTCACTGAGCAAGAGGCCATAGCAAAGAAGCAATTCGAAGCAGCTCGAGCTAAACTCGAGGTGTTTGAAGAAGAACTGATCAGACTAGAGTGACTCGGGATGAGTCACAAGTGAGTGTTGGGGGCCTGTTGACCCTTGACCAAGTTTTGGGAGATTCTTGGTCATGTTGACCTATTTTGGGACTTCGACAACCTGTCGAAGGAGGAACGGAAAACAAAGCGGAGATCATGGGACCTCGGCCCCTTTTTGGGTTTTTGGGATTATGTAATGGTATTGGAATGTCGGTCCATGGGTTTACCCATGTTTAGGCCTATATTGTAATATATAAATAGATGCTTATGCTAGATAGAAGTGTCGTGCATCTATGTGATTTGAATGTATGCTAGGTGCAAGTAGAGTCTGTAAGTGCTTTATGCATGACTGTAAGAGACTTGCAGAGCTAAGTGCAGGTCCTTGTAGCAGATTGTGGAAGGATTTGTGCTGCAATGCAAGGAAGAAGGATCTAGCGAGTTGCGCAGATCTCTGTCCTATGCGGAGTAGGGTTTTGAGGCTCTATGCTTGTAACCGATTGAATGAAGACAATAAAGAAGAGAGTTGGTGGACATAGCCCCAGGGTGGGGGTAAACCACGTAAACACTGTGTTATGATGCTTTGTGCTTTGTCTTGATGTGTTCACGTGTTATTTTCTAAGTTCTTTGATGTATTTAGATAGATCTACTTATGATTTGTGCTTATTATATGTGAGAATGTTAGATCTGATCTATATGGTTATTCTTAGTGCTTGATCTGCTCGATCTAATCTATTTACCTGTGTTAAGTGCTTAAATACATTAGATTAGTGTGAATACTGCAAAGCTCTGTTTTATCATCGAAGTGGATATTGATTGCATATTGAGGAATTGATGGTGCCAAGTGCTCTATTAAGTATTATCATCACATATCTGTGTCCTAGGTAAGGTTGCAGACACCCGAGTCTCGCAATCACCCCTGCCTCTACATCGGGTGAGACTTCATCTGCTTCGCAGGTGTTGCCGAAAGGGCTGGTAGTTAGGGCTTTGTTGGTGCGTTGTTTTAGCATTGAACCCTTGGTCTACCCCTGTGCCAACAGAATGATTCTATTTTTTCTCTACAAAAACTACCTTCTTTTTACAACGAATATTTTTTATCCTGAAAAAATTAGGAAAGCCTTGCAAATTGGGAAATTAAATCAATCCATCCCTGATGTGACAAATTAAATCCTATTTAATCACATTTGAACATATCTCATGAAGAAACAATGAAATCAAAGCAAAGAAAAGAAAAACAACCAAGAGTAAACAAGGCATAGAAAAATAAAGTTAGATGGAAAGGATTAGTTTGTTGCAAGAGGCTTATATATTCAGGATAATCTTAGGGATAAAGGAAAAGTTATGCATGTAGGTTTAGGTACTAACACCAACAATTTTCTTGACTCTGGAGGTGGGTGAAATTTACTATTTTGAGCTATGGAAAGCCATTAAAATAATGTTATTTTTAACCCAAATTCCAAGGAAAAGACAAATCGTTGACTTGGGATGATTTCTAGCTCTCCAGGATAATAATTTTCCCAAGGAAATTTCAATCATTGAGTTCATAGGCTAATAACCTCCCCAACCTAGCAATTTTCCCTCTTTACCTCCCACACCAACTATTTTCCCTTGGGAAAAATCACTAACCTCGAGGTGTCATCTGTCATTCCAACCCAATGATTTTTTTTCCCTATTATCGGTGGTTGTTTTTTCTATTTGTAACATTCAATATTGCTTCTACATGCAAGGTATTGGTATCTTACAGACACACCAAAAAAAAAAAAAAACCATTTCCTTCATTATTTTTTTCTTATTCACCTTCGGTGAGCTCTCTCTTCAGTTCCTTATTGTAGGTGGGAATATTTCAACACTTTTCATTATCTCTTGCAAGTTTAAGGTTATACATGATCACTCTATTGAGAAAACACAAGTATTTTTCCTCCTAGAATGATGTGCAACACCCTCAAGCTCTATGCAATACATTTTCCCTTCATAAATCTGATTTATAATTGCATCTAATGTTTTTTTCACTCCAAAGAAAGTCTTGTTATGTTTTCATTGTTGCTACCCATTAACATCGATTAACATGCTTGATCATCATCTTGGTCAAGCATTTTCATCCCCAGAGCAAGGACATAGTATCTCTCCCTCATGAGATGATCCATAAATGGTGGGCCTATGAATTGTCTATTTTATCAACACATATCCTTTGCGGAATAAAAATGTCATCGAGTTTGATTATGTATGAAAGTAAAACCCCAAAAAAATTTGTGTCTTCAAGATTGGTTTATTGTTGGGTTTCTTTGTTTGGATGTCTCACAAATAATCTTATTCTTTGTCCCATATTGGTTCATTTTCGTTAGAATATGTTGTCCAAATTAATAAATAGGCTCAAACCTCCTCCTTATTGTAGACTAAGGATAATCTAAGCCTGCTCAACTGCAAAGTTCCACTATTGATAGTATCCTCTCTACTAAGAGCCTCTCTATATGGGCCAATTGGCTTTCCAAGGTGGTGAAGAAAGTGAAATTCTTCAACATGAAATAATGAGAATGTTAGTCCCTTCATAAATTGATAATCCCATAAAATGTGCTCAATCAATGAGCCTCAAAATATTACGATAAAAAAAACTTTGTTTACCATGGAAACCAAGTGACAGAGAAAAAATGATAGGTGTATATGATGTGTGTAAGGTACTATATGTTAATATTCAAAGCATCAATAAGTTTTTTATAACGATTTTTAATTGAAAGAACAAAAGTGAGATCACAATGACATAATTGATTCCAAAAATGATACATTTATATATCGATATCCAAGTTCACTTGTCTCTTCAAGGAGGAAACCTCCAACAAAGAAGATGCAAAGTAAAAAATAGTTCTCAATACAAAACGTTTCCATGCTTTATACTCCTATTTATACTATTTCTATCTTCTAGAGAACATTCTAGAGGAAGATCTTTCTAGAAGTGGAACCTTTTATTAAGTCTTATTACATTAGACATGTTCACATTATTACTTAGGCCTTATTTAATAATGTCGGAATTTGTTACATATAAAAAATATTATGCTATACACTTGAGGGGTTAGGGAGGTTAGGACCCTAACATGCCCCCCTGGAAAAAACAACTTTGTCCTCAAGACTTGAGATGGGGAAATTGTTGCAGAATGGTAGTCAACTCCCATGTCGAATCCTCCGGTTGTGTATCATTCCACTAAACTAAAATTTCCTTGATTGTGTACAGATGGAAATGACACTTATGGTGGTCTAAGACTTCTTGGGGTTGCAACCAAATGGAGCCTACTTCATCTAATTCATGGAGACTAGTTTAAGTCTGACACTTATTTCCAATCATTTTCTTTAAGCAAGAAACATGAAAAACATGATGGATCTTAGAGTGATTGGGGAGAGATAACATGTAGGTGACAGGTTCCACATGATTGAGAATTGTATAAGGTCCATAAAAATTGGGATCCAATTTATGACATTGATCTTCTTTGAGGGATGTTTTCTTATAAGGTTGTAGATGGAGAAACACCTGGTCCCCTTCAACAAATTGGTGTTCTGAATGACCCTGATAGACCTATTTCTTCGTGTGATTTCGAGCCATGACCAAATTCTCTTTGAAGTTATGGAGAATGACAACTCGTATTGTAAGGATGTTGTCGACATCCTGGACCTTGGAGACACCGAGCAGGTAGGAGAATACAAAAGGTGTATTTTGACCATAGATTGCCTCAAAGGGAGTCATGCGAGTCACAACATGGTAATATGTGTTGTACCACCATTCAGATAATGATAACCACTAAGCCCATTGAGTTTTTCTATTTGACGCAAAAAACCTCAAATATGTTTCCAAGCACTTGTTGACACCTTCAATTTGGCCATCACTTTGAGTATGATAGGACATGTTGAGATGCAATTGGGTTCCCTGGAGCTTGAACAATTCTTACCAAAAGTTGGTGGTGAAAGTTGGATCATGGTCGAAGAAAATAAAGTGGGGCATTCCATGAAGTTTGAATATATTATCCATGAAAAATTTATTTGTTGTGGAAGTTGTGAATGGGTGTTGGAGGGCACATAAATGAGCATATTTGGAAAGGTGATCGACG
>ML801151.1:94746-148712 GCA_009831015.1 Picea engelmannii
ATTCACGAGCCTTTGGAAAATGTAGGGTGTGTTACACTTTCTGAAGGGCATGACCAAGAACTCATAATGGCCTTCATGGGTTTGAAATCCAGTTTGGGAATATAGACCTCTTTCATACGTATTTGGTGGTAGCCAAAATGTAGATCAAGTTTGGTAAAGAATTGAGCACCACTCAGTTCAGCCAAAAGATCACCAATGACAAAAATGGGGAATTTATCTTTGATAGTAATTTTTTTGAGGGCTTGAAAATTAGGGCACATGCGCCATGTACCTTATTTCTTTGAGTACCATGATGATGGGAGAATATTAAGGGATGGTACTAGAACATATGACATTTCCCGCTAGCAATTCTTAATTTTTTTTTATCAATTTCATTTTTTTGGGAAAAGGGGTGATGATAAGGGTGAAAATTGGGATGAAGATTACCAGGGACAAGTGGGATGGAGTGATCATGGGTTCCATGGAAGGAGGAATAACTTGGGGATTGTAAGAAATGTATTGGTGTTTGTAGAGGAGAAATCAGATGTCGGGATGAACAATAGGCGAGGGGGCCTCAACTACTTGAATGGAATGGAATTGGGAAATAATGTCAGAATGACCTTTTTTGAGAAGTTTCTCCATTTGGTGTGAATTGATAATCTCATGGGAACTTGTGATGATGCCTTGGAAGTGGTATTGTTGTCCATCATGTTGGAAACTCATGGTTAATGCCTTGAATTCCATGGTGGTGGGCCTAGTGTGAATAACCATTCAACACCCAGAACAATGTCGCAACCATCCATGTCAATATAAAACATGTGGGATTTTAGGTGATAATGACCAATTTGCAGGAACACATTTTCATAACGACCCCCACATTTGATGGAACCACCATTAGCAATCATGATTTGAAAATTATTGACTGCATGGATATAACACAGGGTCTCTTGAGCAATGCAACAATGAATAAAATTATGGGTGATGCTACTGTCAACCAAGAAAATGACTTTCTAATTCTTGATATACCCAATTAACTTCAGAGTTGGGGGAGTAGAGATACTAGTGAGAGAATTCAAAGAGATAAGTGGTTCAAATTATGGTGGATTAGAGGGTGGGATAGGATCATCAGCTTGGGGTAGTGCTTCAGAAGTGGAAACATCTCCATCCTCTTCATAAATGTCCTCAGAAATGACCATAAAAATATTTTGCTTGTTACACTTGTGCCCCGAAAAATATTTTTCATCACAATTATAACAAATACCCTTAAGTTGGTGTTTAGCCATTTCTACCTATGTCAGTTTCTAGATCTGAAGAGGAGGGGAAGGAAGGGAAATATTGGTGGGTCATGAGAGTGGAATAAAGGATGGATTTCTGATTTGGAAAGAGACAACCTATTGTGCTTCCTTAGTGCGGTGAGTAGCGATAAGCCAGGTCGGGGGACGTGCCATTAGGACATGAGCTTGGATGTTATCCTTAAGGCCACTAATAAAGCATTCATAGAAAAAGGTGTCTGATATGCCTTTAGTTCAGAAAGAAAATTTCTCTAAATAAATGATATATTCTTCCACTGTACCAAATTGTTTCATCTTGGTAAAATGACCCAAATGATGTGTGTTGGTGTCAAAGTGTTCATAAAGGTATGCAACAAAATGGGTCTAAGAAAGATATCCTATGTGTGATTTTTTATGTCATTTCCACCTTTTCCAACGTTCAAGATCCAAATAAAGGAAACTGATGTGAAGTTTGGGCAAGTCATCAATAATGCCATGTAAGGAGAAATAATGTTGCATTTGAGTTTAAGTGAACCAACCTATGGGGTTCAAGCCATCAAATTTATTCATCTCAACTTTGGGAAGACACAGTTCACGATGAAGGGTTTTATAATGAAAGGTCATGGAATGGGAGGAGTCAATGCCTTCTTGGTGTGAAGATTGTTTAGAGGAGGTAGGGCCCCAAAATTGACTCATCACCGTGGTCAAGTTTTTTATGTATGTAGAGAGGGATATCAAGTTTTTCAACTATTCAAAGGGGGTTTTGGATTTGGAATTGAGGGTAGATATATTAGAAGTGATTCCCTTGATTTTATTCATGGTCTGATTATGGGTGGTGTCCAAGTCAAGGATGCGACTATCAAAGTCTTAGTTGTGGTTGTGAGCCATCTGGGTTATAAGTGGAAAAGAGTGGGGTTGGTGGGTTTGCATAGAAAGGATTTATGAGTGAGGTGTACCACAATGATTAGGGAGAAGAGAGGAATCCAATGGAATAGGTCCCAAAAATAAGGGTATCAGGGAGGGTAGGTGGGTCCATGGAGAAAAAGTATTAAAAGTGAGGGATACCACTGTGATTAGTGTGAAGAGAGGAATTCATTGGGATAGGTCCCAAATAAGGTTGTTGGTGGACCTCTATACTCTTGTCTAAATAATATTGTAGTGAAAAAAATCCAAATTTTTAATAGATAAAAATGTGTAGTAATTTCACAATCTGGGTGTAGGAAGCAAGGTTGCGTGTCAAAATGTCCACTATATTTTTTTTTTTTGTTCTAGTCCAGAAGAAAGGGTTAGGGTTTTGAGGGTTCCTGTGGACAAGGGTTTTACCTATGCTATATCTCTTTGATATACCAATGGGGTCCAACAATAGTACTCAACCCAATATCTTAGGGATCTAACTAAGGAGGCTCAACCGTACCCAAGTAGTCATACTACTTGATTACCTAGGTAAGCGATAGTAGGCTTCCCAAGTGTTGTTCTCAATGCCACTAGAAGTCCGATTGTCAAGTGGCTGATCTACAGTTGGTTTCAGGAAATTTATGGGAATCCATATATACTCGAGGGTGCATGGGAGTGAATGGTCATGTATAGGTGATGTATTATGAGATACTACTCGAAGGGGTACCAAGAGGGGTTACAGAGGTTTCCAACTAGGTGAAACAAATTTTTGAGTAACCACGTGAAATTGATAGTATTTACAATGTATATGATTCTCTAATTGTAGTTTTACCCACCAAATGACAGATCATTGTGTAAAGACGCCGACAATACACGTCTCTAGCTTGAAATTTTTTTGTATAAAAATATACAGAGGAAAGTGCTCTAATACCACTTGTAAGGTACCAAATGTTAATATGCAAAGCAAAAATATTTTTTCTATAACAATTGTTAATGGAAAGAGAAAAAGTTAGAGCACAATGACACAATTGATTCCAAAAATGATACCTTTGTTATCTCAATAGCCAATTTCACTTACCTCTTCGAGGGGGAAACCTCCAACACAATAGAGCTCAAATAAAAAAACTTCTCAAGACACAACTTTTCCATTCTTTCTACTCCTATTTATATCATTTCTATCTTCTAGAGAACATTCTAGATAAGATATTTCTAGAAGTAGAACCTTGTATTAAGTCTTCTTACATTAGACATATTCACATTATAACATAGGCCTTTTTAACTAATGTCAGCCTTTATTACATAGACAAACATATTATGATATCATTTTAAGGGGTTAGGGAGGTTAGGACCCAAAAAATGTGTCAAGGGTTCGAGGCCTAAAACCGAGTTCTAAAGGTGAACTTGATTGTTGGAAGTTCGTATTCCAACATTCCCATGCTATCTAAATTCTAAAGAACGAGGATCTATGTTGAAGGAGCTATTTCCATTACATGGGATGAACTATCTATTTATTGAGCTATAATTGAGATTTATTTTTTATTGTGTAAAGAAACCTAATAGAATGCCTCCATTCGGTATTAATGGATGGCCCTAGCTAGCACAACATTGCAATGATAGAATCAACTCTTTAACATAATATTTGGTTAATATTTTTTACTTCCTACTTCAACTAAAAAATGTTCAAAATCAGATGTTGAAAAACAACTACAAAAGATCATCCTTTTGTCTACTCCCTCAACCTATGAATAACATTGTGCATTGTTACAACACTTGGAGGTTTCAATGTATAGGCACCACCTACCTTCACTTTGGTTATAGTGTAGTGAACAAGTATCTCGACAAAGAAAACATGAGGTTGTAATCATTAAAGTTGAAAATTTACAGGTAATGGCCAACCGACTCACACAATCACCAGATTGATTCGATTCAAGTGATTTATTTAACATATCCAAAATAATAGAGGAAATAAAACATCCACAGTGCATAGTGCTCAATCAATACACAACGTTTACCCTGGAACCCAACATTTAATGGAGATTTTATTAGGATTTAAAAATAATTACAGAGGGGTGATCTATACATAAATTATGTGTATTTTTACTCACTAAAAATACAAATAGCAAATGGATATGGCTCATATACACCTTCACTCATCATGGATAGGTTCCTTGACTCCTTTGTCCATCGATCTTCAAATAGGTTACCCTCTTTGAGCTCTCATTTTTGCTACTGTCTTCCCCAACTCTCCTTGAATCTTCTTGTTGCCTCCATTATAGTCTTCATTTGTTCTAATGGGATTCTTTTGGAAGGACAACCATCACAATGGTTTGTTTTCCCTTCCCATTTTACCCAAAAATACCAAAAATATAATAAAATAATGATATGTTTATTGGAAAATTTACAATAAGGTTTGACAAAGATCCAATTCAGATCTCGCCTCCCCATTTGAATTCTTTTGCTCCCCAAAAGCTAGACCATTAAAGATATGGAAGCACATGTCCTCCATTTTAGAGGAGTTACAATCTTTCTCTGTGTGTGTGTGTGTGTGTGTGTGTGGTTTGACGAAGTATGCCTTTCCACCCTTGACCAAGAATTATTTATTTTCTCTCATATAGAAGGTAGCATCTCTATTCCACAAGTATGATCTACTTCCCAAAATCACTATGCAAGCATCCAATGGTGCAACATCACATTCTACTTCATTAACATGGCCGGTACTAATGGAAAACTTGATTTTACATCTTCGAGTGATTCTCATAACAAATTTTCCTTGCAACCATAATAATGAACTTGGATGCACTAGACCAAAGGATTCTAGACCAATCTCATTAATTAATGTTTCATAAACCAAATCACATTAAGAACCACTATCAAACAAAGGATTTAACTTTAGATTCTTCACTTGAACTTTGATTCAAAACAGTACATGTCTATCTCCACTTGCCTTTGGCTACTACAATGTGGTGCAAACTATGACTTCATCCATATCAAAGGTGCTTTCTACCACTTATTTTGTATCAGTGTGATACCTTTTCCTTCCCCTTGGAATTCAACCACTTTGGATGCAATTATGGATGATGTGTCCAACACTTCTCTTCTATGTGCCCATCCACATCACAATGTTTGTAATGCCTATTAAGATCCCTCCTTTTCGTGGTTGTGTCTTCCATATTCTTGTCTCTTTTATTGTTGGTTTCTTCTTGGCCCATGTGTTGTTGTCCTTTATTGAAGTCCAAATCAATGTAGAGAGCCTTATTTCTTGCCTCGTGTATGATTTTCACACCATGAATCTAGAATTGTCTTCGAATATGGCTGAAAAGTCCTCCAAGGTACTTCACCACAACTCCTAGATATTCTAAAGAGATACCTAACCTGATGGCCTTCCTTCTGAACTCAAAAGTGTATTCTTTCACTCCTTGTTCCCATTCTTGCTAAAGGTATTACCACTTCATGAAATTCTCCTGTTTATATCCCATGGGATAGAATTGTGACTTCAATAATGCCTCAAATTCCTCCCATTTCATCACCATGGGCCTCTTTCATATGCTCATTGAATCCACATAAATCGCCCACCACAACAAAGCATGTTTGACCATATTCAAATGAGCAAAGGAAATATGTCGTGTTTCTTGGATTTGATAAAGATCAAAGTAAACTTCCAATTGTTTCAACCAACTATTCAAGACTTCAACATTCGAGTTTCCATCATACATGGGTATTTCAAGTTTTTCTTTAAATTTGAAAGGAATACGAGAAGATGAATAAAAAAGATGGTTTTTACATGAATCATTGCAAGTGGGCTCTTCTTAGTGCACCTTATCTTGTTCATGCTTAATTTCTGCTAAGTTTTCTTCCTTATCTTTCTTCACTAACAACTGTTTCACCAATTTTGTCAATGTAGCAATGTTTTTCTCCATATGAGCGAATTTGATCTCCAGGTCTTCCTTGTCATGTTTCTCATGAGGAATCCCCACCATTGATGGTCCTTTTCTTCTCTATAGGCCTGGAAGAAATGGTTGTCCACTAATTTGGTATTGGTTGCAAGTGTTTACCATGTAGGTGTTCTCCAAGTATTTGGAACCTTTCTCTGATACCGGTTGATTAAAAAATGGTGGGCCTATGGCCTATCTATTTCGTCGACACAAATCCTCTACGAAATAAAAGTGTCATTGAGTTTGATTGTGTATGAAAGTAGAACCCCACAAAAATCTATGTCTTCGGGCTTGGGTTATTTCCAGGATGTTTTGTTTGGAGGGCTCACAAATCATTTGATTCTTTACCACATATTTATTCATCTTCATTAGGATATGATATCCAAATTAATAAGTAGGCTCAAACCTCCTCCTTGTTGTAGACCAAAGAAAATATAAGCGTGCTAGAATGCAAATTTCCACTATTTCCAATATCCTCTCTACTAAGAGCCTCTCTATATGGGCCAATTGGCTTTCCAAGGTGGTCAAGAAAGTGAAAAGATTCAGTAGGAACTAATGACATATTTAATCCCTTCATATATTAATAATTTCCATCAAATGCACTCACTCAACGAGCCTCAAAATATTACAATTAAAAAAACTTTGTGTACCATGGAAACCAAGTGATAGAGCATAACTGATAAGTGTATATGATGTATCAATGGTTTGAGGCCTGAAATTGAGATGTAAAGGTGTAACTCGTTGTTGAAATTTTGTATTCTAACATTCCCATGCCATCTGAATTTTGAAGAATGGTTCTCCACGATGAAAGATTTATTTCCATTCCATAGGTAGAACCACCTATTGATCAAGCTATCACTGAGATATTATTTTTTATTTCATAAAGAAACCTAATACAAATACCTCCATTTAGTAACAAGGGATGGCCTTGGCTAGCATAACATTGCAATGATAAAATCAACTCTTTAACAAAATATTTGGTTAATATTTTATACTTCCTACTTTGACTCACAAATGTTCAAAATCAACTATAATTACAAAATATCATCCTTTTGTCTGATCCTTCAACCTTCAAATAGTGTTGTGAACTATTAAAACACTTAGAGTATTCAATGTATAGGCACCACCTGTGTTCACTTTGATTACATTGTAGTGAATAGGAAACTTGATGGAGACAACAAGAGGTTATAATCATTAAAATTTCAAATTTGTAGGTAATGACCAACCGACTCACATTGACACTAGATTGATTATATTCTAATGATTTGTTTAACATAACCAGAACAACAAAGGAAAGAAAACATCCACAATGAAGAGTGCTTGATCAAGACACAACACTTACCCTGGAACCCAACATTTAATGGAGATTTTATTATGCTTAAAATATAATTATATAGGGGTGAGCTATACACAAATTATATTTATTTTTACTCACTGACAATATAAATAACATGTGACCATGGCTCAAAGGAACCTTCTCTCATCATGGATAGGAACCTTGAGTCCTTCTTCCATCGATCTTCAAGCATGTTTCCCTCTTCAAGCTCTCATTTATGCTACTTTCTTCCCCAACTCTCCTTGCATATCCCTATTGCCTCCATTACAGTCTTCATTTATTTTAATGGGATGCCTTTGGAAGTCCAACCATTATAATGGTTCATTTCCCCTTCCCATTTTTCCCAAAAAGACTAAGAATAAAATAATACAAAGATATGTTTATTGCAAAGTTTACAATAAGGTTTGAAAAAGATCCAGTTCGGGTCATCGAGGCAATATCCTTTGCATATAAATCAATTTTTACCTTACTATAGTGACCAAAACTTCAAAAAATGACATTGGTGGAAGAAATACAAATCAGGGAAATATTGATTTAATACACATAGAATATGCTTGAAAGCAATGGAAATAAATTCATGGTAAAGAAATAACATTTATTGTCTTATTGAAATTAATATTCCTCTTATCGATAGAGATTATTTGTCAATCTTGAGTATTTAAAAAAAATTCTCTTTGCTCTTTACCAAGCTCACAAACATATTTCATATTAGAATGTATTTATGTGTTAGTCCATTGAGTGTAAGAGGATTGATTGTGAAATACCCCAATTTTGATTCTGTAGATCAATAATGTATGTTTGTACATGAAGAAAGGAAAGAGAGCCTAACAATGTAATAACACTAAATACTATTAATAAAAATGCATCATTGGTTGCAAGACGAACAAGTACAAAGTCACAAGGTGTTATGATTCCACATGTGAGGGGACTAGAGGGGCTAAGCTAATTTATTATATTTTCTTAAAACCCATCTTGGAATTAGTTGGGGAAGCCACATGGTGCATTATTGCATGAAAATATATAAACCATGATTTTGGTTGTTGGGGGTTCCTCACTCACTCCTCATTTGTTCCTCTATCATTATTGTTGGGTTGTTATATTATTTGCAATGGAAGTCTAGTTGAGGTGGATCAATTGATAGTTGAAGTCGAATAAATTGACAGCAAGTCGAAGGTCGAGGTGGTTCGACCGATTAAAGTTGAATTCGAAGATATTGACAACAATTTGAAGGTTGAGGTTGTTCAACCGGGTAAATTCAAAGTTGAAGATATCGAAAAAAAAGTCAAAGGTCATGGTGGTTTGACCAGGAAAATTCAAAGTCAAAGATATCGACAACAAGTCGAAGAGTTCAACCGAACATAAGTCGATAGGAAGGCGCGTGGCAACCGACTAAAGACCGAATGAAGTTCGACTAGTAATCTGACTTGGTAGTCGACTATAACAAAATCCTGAGATTCAAAAGTATTGTAGCCAATTATCTACACGGATCTGTAACCATTTTTGGATGCTTTTATTTAGTGTTTTTCCTATTGTAAATCCAATAAAGAAGGTGTGTTTTAATGTTGTAAAGGTTAATAAAAAATTGTAGAATAGCCAATCTTTAGAGGTTGTTGGTCATGCGGATGTAAGCCAAATTGGATACAGGGTTGTTCTTGTGTAAAACAAGAAGGTATGATGTCAATTGTGTCTTAGGTGTAGACCAAGGTTATGCATGTAAACTTTTATTCTGAATGAATAAGACAACACAAGAGTAATATGCTCAAGGAATGTTGTTTTCCTGTTTGGTTTCTAGGGTAAAATCTCTATGTATTGTGTGTTTGCTTTGTCATTTACTGTCTTGTTTAAATATTTCTTCCTCTCTTATGCTAGGTTTAGCATGGAAGTGTTCCTCATTTCCTAACATGTGGTATCAGAGCTTGGTTTAACATGTGGTATCATAGCTTGGTTTAACAATATTGGATCTGAGCTAAACCCTAGGTTCATTAAGAGTTGTAAGTAGGAAATATTTAAATATTGTGTTAAAGAATGGCGAGTAGCTCAAGAATAGAGATACAAAAAATTCAATGGCTAGAATTTTGAGCTTTGGAAGCTTAAAATTGAATAAATCCTTGTAGATTGAGAACAATGGGAAGCATTCTGTCTAGGTACCATTTTGACATGTATATTGACGGAATAATGGGAGAAACTCGAGAGAAGGACAAGAAGTATGATTCAACTTTGTCTTGCAAATTCAGTACTGTTGAATGTCTCAAGTGAATATTTGGCCAAGAAACTGTGGGACAAGTTGGTAATCTTGTACCAGTCGAAATCCCTGGTAAATAAGTTGTTTCACAGAAAGAAACTATATCTTCTGAGGATGAGTGAGGGAAATTCAATGAAAGAGAATTTAAATGCATTTAATACCATTATAACCCAGTTATCTTATGAGGATATTAAAATCACTGAGGAGGAGAAAAATGTTAGCCTATTATGTTCTTTTCCAAAGTCCTGAGATAGCTTAGTCATGGCTATAGGGAGAAATTCAACCACATTAGTGCTAGAAGATGTGGTTGCATCTCTATTTTTAGAAGAAATGAGAAGGAAGAAAATAGAAGGATCGACCAAAGATGCATTAGTGGTGAGAGGTTGAATGATTGATAGAGATAAAGGAAAATTCTCCGATAGAAAGTCTAAATCGAAGGGTAGATATAAATCCCCCGGCCAGTCGATGAGAATATGTTGGAAATGCGGTAAATTTGGGAATTACAAAAGGGACTACAAGTCAAAGGAAATGGAAGTTTGTACATGATCTGATGAGAAGAAGTCGACTGAGAGAAAGTTAACTCCAGATAAGGGAGGTGATGTGTACATGGCGTCGACCAATACACATTTGGATAAAGATGTTTGGTTGATCGAATCAGGAGAATCCTATCATATGAAACCACATAGAGAATGGTTCTGCGAATATGAATGATATGAAGGAGGATATGTGTTCTTGGGGGATGACTTGAAAACCAAAATTGTCGGATGAGAAAGATTTTTACTGATACTGCAGGATGGGAGGAAGAGAACCCTTCTAGGTGTGCTACACATTCTGAGTTTGGAAAGAAACCTGATATATGTCAACAATATGAGTGATGTAGGGGTGCACACTATATTTCAGAAGGATACATGCAATATGGTCAGAGGTGAGATGGTCTTAATGAAAGGAGTTCAGATTGGAACCATATACAAGTTATTAGGTAATTTTGACTTGACTGGTTGCAACAACATCATTGTTTCTGAAGTCAACTCGACTCAACTCAGGCTGAGTCGATTCAAACCGACTCGACAAGTCATCATAAAGTCGATCCGACCATGCTATGGCATGAGAGGATGGGACATATTGGAGAAAAAAGAATTCGAGCTATGCATAACAAAGTTATGGTCAAATATTTTCTTGAATGTAATTTAGAAGTCAACTTTTGTGAACATTGCATATATGGAAAACAAAGTCGGGTGAGGTTCCCATATGGAGCTACAATGGAAAAGGGGATTCTAGAGTTGGCTCATAGTGATGTGTTTGGCCCTATTTCAATGCCTTCACTTGGTGGATCCCTATATTATGTCCTTCATAGATGATTTTTCTAGGCGACATGGATATATTTCCTGAGGAAGAAAGCAAATGTTTTTGTGAAATTCAAAGAGTTTAAATCTATTATAGAAAACCATACAGATAAGAAGATTAAGGTGTTGAGAACTGACAGTGGTGGTGAATTTTGTGGAAAGGAATTTGATTAATTATGAAAGGAATGTGGCATAGCAAGAAAAAATACCACACCATATACCCCACAACAAAATGGATTTGTTGAAAGAATGAATGTAACATTGATAGACAAGGAAAGGAGCATGCTCATTGGTGTTGGGCTCGCACAAGAATTCTGGGCGGAGGTAGTCGACACTGCAAAATATCTAGTGAATATGTATCCTTCGTCGGCGCTAGTTGAAATGAATCCACATGAGGTATGGTATGGTAAGAATCCTTCTGTTTCATATATCAAAGTATTTGGTTGTGATGCATTTGTTCATGTTCCCAAGGAAAACATGAGCAAGCTAGACAAGAAGGAAGTCACGTGTATTTTCATTGGATACAAAGAAGGTGTTGTCCCAGATTCTGTACTTAAGGATATAAAGTATAGAGTCTAGGCATCCCAAAGTGAGTGAGTGATAAAAAGGGGAATAACAAACTTCAGGGAAGGAAGCTATGGCTGATTTCTGAGTTGTCTTTGTCTAGCTTCCAAATGTTCTTGGATGTTGATATCCCATTCAATGGCTGCCCATGAACGTTCAAGCTCTGCCCGGGTGATGGAAGTCTTAAGTGTAGTATCGAAGAGATTCAAAGCGATGCTAGTTTAATATGATAGGTCAGGTTCAATGTTGGGCTATCTTACAATGGGTATAGTCATGGAGAAACAGATCATTAAAGGGGGTTGATGTTTTAAAATGCTATTTCAATTTTAGATTATATAAGAAAGATTTTTTAGATCCGAATTAATAGTATAACAAAGCCAAAGGAATTTTCCTGTAACTGAGTTAACTTTGAAAAATCATGCATGAAACGTAAGAAAACATTAAGCTGTCAACAATGCAAGGCTCCAATCGAGGGATAATCTCACCCTATAACAGAAGAAGAAAATAGACAAGAAAACACTTTGACAAAGCATAAAATATAGAGATCTAAGTAATTCATAGGTCTTGTACCTGTTGATAGCCGATACAGAGGAAAAACTACAAATGATTATAAGACTAGATAGTTGATCACCACAGTAGAAGTTGCACTAAATTGCAGCTAAGCATTCATCAAATATATATATGACAAATTAAAATGGACATGAGATAACCGAGAATAGCACATAACTTAGTCTTCACGGAATTCAAAGTCTTTGAATTTCTTTTTCATTAATTTTGGCATAGGAAATCATCTATTACAATTGGCCCCAAAAATAAAAATCCCCCCCCCCCCTTCTCTTTTCAAAATGTATATTTAAACAAACTTCTAAACATTTCAGATTCCAATCGTTCTAGAAACTTGTCAGTTACAAATGAAAAATTGAAGTGTTTCATTTCCTCATCTTTTGTCTTCCTTCATAAGGGCAGAGCGCCTTCCTTTCTTTTCTCCTCTGGCTCCAGAAATAGAACGGAGTGACATCTGTCATAATTTAGCACCAGAAGCCTTCCCTTTCACCTGCTCAATGCAATTGACACACCTTTCAATCAACTGGGCTATCAACTTGGAAGGCTCTGCTTGGTTGTTTGCCTCAAAGGTGTAACAATTCTTTGCCAACGGTGGCAATATTTTTCCCACTTGTCGGTCTTCCATGACGATAGACCATAATTGTAAACTTGGCTTTACTAGACATTTGTCCACTTAGACCATATCAACCTAACTTATCTGGGATATTTCAACTTGCTCCTTTTCCACATTTCCCTTGATATCTAGCAGGTGTTTAGCTATGTTGATTTTTCCCAGTGTCCCAGCACTGCCTTCCTTATCAAGGTCTAACAAACTTTTATTTATCAAGGTGAATGTTTCTTCACAAGAATTCCTCACCTCTTTAGCTCTTTCCCTGCTCTCTGATATATTCTGCTCCCACACCTTCAGTAAGATATTCCCTCTGGTTTGTTCTGGGATGGATAATTTGGAGCTACTGACCATATCTACTTTTGCTTTGGCTATAAAAACCTCCTATAAAGCAACCCGAGCCACCCCAACTTCTCTTTCTCTCAAAGAGATATCTTTTAGCACTTGATCTATCATCTGAAAGTGATTCTGAATGGTTTCCACTTTAGCAAGAAAGTATTGTTGAGATACTAATACCTTCTGTCAGATTTTGGTGGCTTGGGATTGGAATATCTTTATGTCTAAGACCTGGTTTTCGGCAACATCCAATTTCAACTGTAATTGTATTATTTGCTGCTCCTGCTAGCTTACCTGCATTTGGCTTATTTGTGTCGACTGGTGCATCTGCTCAAGGTCAGATCTAAGTTTCTTGATCTCCTGCAGATCGACTATTCTAGCTTGCTTGAGGCTTTTGGTCACCCCATCCCTGGCATTTGCTTCTGTCGTAGCCACCTTAGCTTCCAACTTACCGATCAAGAGGTTCTTTTTTTTCAACTGTGCCTTCAAAGTTCCAACTGAATATTGGTTGGCTATAGCATAAGCCCCCAATGTTCCTACTATCTCGTCAACGAATTCTTCCTCTTCTACGACCTTTCCTTCTGTCAGGATTTTAAATTTTTTAGCCACTGCGCCTGCTTTTTGATACGATTCTTGCTTCACCACAACCTTCCTTTTCTTATCGAAGAAAAATTCATTAGGAGGTAACTCTTCTACATAAATGGGTATTAGTTCTTCATTGAAAATCCATCTCACATCAGGGTTCCCCTTTGTGAACTGTAGGGGTGTGATAGAAGCAATGGGACTATCGATTTCCTTGAATGATTGTTTTGGGATAACATTTGTGGCTTGATTTCTTAATATGAGCGATAGTGAGTCACCCACCCCTTGCCAGGGTATCTTTGCTTGACTTTGGACCTACTTTCCCAACGTATCCTTTTCTGGGTTTCCTTCCTGTTGATCAGGTATTTTGGCTTCTTGTTCTGAGGTCCCAGCCTGCCCTGTTTTCACTTGGTTCTCCTCCTTTTCAGGACTCAAGTCCTTTGAGCCTTTGGCTTCCATTTTCTGTGTAACTGGAAGCTTTGGGGTTTCACCCTGTAAAACCTGGGGGAGACAACTCCACTGGTGCTCCTGGAATTTAAAGAAATCAACCATATCTCCAGGTGGCATGGCTTGAATCTGACTTAGGACTTCAGAGTAGGACCTCTCACCCCGGAAGATTTCATCATGAGGCGAATCCTCGTGTTTGTATTTCTTCAGGCCACAACTCGCTAGGTGATTACTCACAACCTTATTAGGGTCATGCTTCTTAAACTCAATGCCCACCAATTTCATTTCCTCTAAGGTCATAGCCTCGGCTCTGGCATGGCCAGAATCTAATAAATAATATGCACCAATGTGAATGGGAAAGGGCGGCCATACCTTTTTCGATACTCCTTTGAGCTCTTTTCTTATCTTGTCGAGCATAGTTTGTTGGCGATCTCGCGACACAATAGCTTATCTGGCAAGAATAGCGGCAGAGTGTATAGGGGAACAGAGGTGCCAAAGACCCTAATGTATGAAAATTCCACTTCTATATACCAATTTTCCACTCTACTCAGGTTGGTCATGATGTTATCCGAAATCCTGGGAGGCGGATGACCGAAGATGGAGACATGCACTGGTACCATTACCTAGTTGAAGATCTCATAGACAAATTCTTTGGCTTTATCCTCACAAAGTTTCGAGTGGTAGACGTGAATAGGCTCTGTATTAGATGGAGCCCAGCTCCAGCTCATTAGTGGGAAAGGTGTCATGAAGCAAATAGCGTCCATCATGTAAGCATACATAAAGAGCAAAGTCGCTTTCCTACTCTCCCTCTGCACTCGGTATTCATTCATTCGACTGGTCAGACTGTCAGACAACAATTTGGCCCAATCGAAAGAGAAACCCTCAGCAACTGTATGAATAAGTGGTATCCATGGGAGGAAAAATTGATTAGTGTCCTCCTTCCCATAAAACCTACAGTCCATCATCATTATATACTTGAATTGCGGCTCTAAGGAGGAGATTGAATAAATTCCATTAGTATCAGCCCTGAATTTTGCGGGGTGCGAAACCCAATCTTTGATCAGATCGGATAATTTTTTTCCATACTGCTTGCATTCCTTCTTATTGAAAACCTCTAGGAATTTAGCATTATGAGTAAGGTTCAATGTGGGTGACAATTTATGCATTGCTTGTAAATGCTCTGGTATGAAAGTTCCAATTTTCACCCTCTGTTCACTGATAATCATCCTAGTCAGGATGTCCACATGGTCCAACACCCATCTGATCAAATCATAATAGGGAATAAGTCGCGGCCTTGCCGCTATTTTGTGCATCTCTGATTGAGTGATGATTTTTTACTTGGTGGACAAGTCATCCTTCTCGTTACCGCTGGAATAATCCGAACAGTTTATCGACTCGGATTGCAGAATGTTGGAAATGTACGTCCATATTTTGACATAGTTAATACTTCAGGGCGAGGTATCAAAAACAACATCTGAATCTTGACCTGAACTCTTGGCAGCTGCCTTGGGAACTTTTCGTGGAGCCATGATAGAGAACCTTGCAACTAGATCCCCTGTAGGAAATATTAAAAACACAGACATAAGTTATCCTGGTGAAATGGCTCTGCGCACAATAGAAATGAAAACTGAAATAATGAAAGAAACCCCTTTGTCTTGATCATTTAATCCCATGCGAGTCCTTGCTGACAGAATGGTCAAATTGTTTAATAGAAATATTTATAAATAAAACGAGATCTTACTAGCCATCACCTCACTGAAATCCAAATAAATGCCATAAATGCTTGACGATTCGTGACATAGAAAAATGCATAAACATTCAAAACTTCATCCATAAATTGTTTGTGTTAAAGTTTGTTTAAGGTGTTAATTAATATAGTTTAGTTCTTTTAATTAAGTTCTTTTTAGTCGTTAATCCCTTTTTCGACGTTCGTCGTATCGGATGATTTCGCTCCTAGCCTTTGAATCCTAAAAACCCGAAATCGCGATGGTGCGATTTAGTTGATTGTCTGTGATTTGACTTAAGCCTTTAGTTAATCCATGCTTAATTAATGAATATCACGACTTCGTGGGTCAGATTTACAAAGGTGCTGCTTTTTGGGGAAGAAATCGTCGAGTCACGAAATCACGATAATGATTGACTAAGGTTTAAAGTGATTTACTCTTGATATTAACCTGGGTAACTTTAAAACAACTTCGTGACTTCTCATGTCGGAGGTTTGAAAAATGTTCAATGTGTAACTCCCGAGAGAGAGAGTATGAGGTAATAAAAGGTGATAATCCCCGCTTAGTCATTCAATAATGGTGGTTAGAACTAAATAGTTTTTGTCGTTTCACGTGTCAGGATACTGCGGCTTTAGTAAGTAGAATCATGAAATAAACGAAGTCCCGAAATCCAACTTTTTGGCTTAAGTATAACATTTCACCTATTTAGAGAAGGGCGGCTCCAACAGAAGGAATGAAAGGATATAATCTTGGGATCCTACATCAAGGAAAAAAGTGTACAATCGAGATTTGGTCTTCATAGAAGTCAAAAGGAAGTCTGAGCTTGAAGAAACAGTTCAAACATAGAATAATACATAGAAGGTGTCGTTTAAATTGAGGAATGAAGAAGATGATTCAGATGAGTCAACTGAATCAAAATAAGAGGTAGAGAAAACTACCTCGGTTATAAGGAGGTAATAATGATTAATAAATCCAGTTAAAAGGTATAGTTCACTTGACTTCCATTCCACATTTGTGTTAACTACCACTGACGATGAGCCCAAGTCGGTCAGGGAGGCAGTCGACTCAGCAGAGCGAAAAATCTGGAAGGACGCTATGGTCGAAGAGATGGAATCCTTGCACAAGAATGAGACATGGGACTTAGTTAAATTACCTAGTGGAAGAAATCATGTCAGTAGAAAATGGGTATTCAAGAAGAAGATGAATGCAGTAGGTCAAGTCAAGAAATTCAAATCTCGACTGGTAGCGAAAGGATATTCCCAAGTCGAAGGATTCGACTTCAATGATATTTTTTCCCCTATTGCAAAATTAAATTCCATTAGAGTACTAATGTCTCTGGATGAAACATTTGATTTGGAAATAGAACATATGGATGTAAAGACAATGTTCCTACATGGGGACTTGGAAGAAGAAATCTTCATGAAACAACTTGAAGGATTTGTAGTAAAGGGAAAGAAAGAATTAGTGTGCAAACTGAAAAGATCCCTTTATGGTCTAAAGAAATCACCAAGGATGTGGTACCAAAATTTCGACACATACATCCTTAGTTTTGGGTTTGTGAGAAGCAAATTTGATCACTGCATATATTCTAAAGAAAAAGGTGGGTGTTTCATATATGTAGCATTGTATGTTGATGACATGTTTTTGATTGGAAACATCATGAACACAATAAAGGAGGTGAAGAAGCAACTCCTCCAAGTTTGACATGAAGGATATCAATGCAACAGACTTCATTATGGAAATGGAGATCAAGAGAGATTGAGTAGATATAAATATATGGTTGAACTAGAAGAAGTATATTGATTTTTTTTTTAAATGTTTCAACATGCAAGATTACAAACCTGTGAAGGTGCCAATTCCTATGGGAGCAAGGATAATTGTTGAACAATGTACAAGGACACAGGAGTAAATAGAGGACATGGTGTGTGTTCCCTATGCAAGTGTTGTTGGTAGTCTAATGTATGCGATGGTCTGCACTTGACCAGACATTTCCCATGTAGTGGGAGTGTTGAATAGATACATGTCGATACCTGCGAAGGAGCACTAGACAATTGTCAAGAGAGCATTCAAGTATTTGTATAGCACAAAATATTATGCTATATGCTACCAAGGAAATCTGGAGATGGCAGTGAAGTAAATGTACATGGCTTTGTCGATACTTACTAGGTTGGAGATCTATATCGACGAAGGTCAACCAATGGATATGTGTTCAATATGTTCAGTGGAAAAATCAAATGGATGAGTAAGTGACAAGAGGTCGCAACCTTGTCAACAACATAAGTTGAATATATGGCATCCACTCATGGAAGTAAAGAAGAAACATGGCTACAAAGGCCATGTTCATGACTTTGGTTTGAGAAAAAATCTATGAAGATAAGTTGTGATAGTCAAAGCACAATATTCCTGGAAAAGAACCTCTAACTTATCATTCAAAGACTAAGCACATTGATGTACAATACCATTTCGTGAGAGACATGGTGGAAAGAAACAAAGTGTTTATGGAGAAAGTAGACATGTTGGAAAACATAACAGACTCTTTGACCAAGTCTAGGAGTGTTGTGAAGTTATATTGCTGTAGAGAGGAAATGGGCATTGTTTCCCTAGGTATGTGAATAAGAGTTCAGATATATCCCAGTTTTAGCAAAGAAAACAACAAGTGGGAGAATGGTGGGTTGTTATATTATTTGTAGTGAAAGTATATTTGAGGTGGATCAACTCACAGTCAAAGTCGAAGAAATTGACAACAAGTCGAAGGTTGAGGTGGTTCGATCATGTAAATTCAAATTCGAAGGTATCGAAAATAAGTTGAAGGCTGAGGTGGTTTGACTGGGTAAAGTCGAATTCAAATATATCGACAACAAGTCGAAGGTCAAGGTGGTTCGACTGGGTTAAATCAAATTCAAAAATATCGACAACAAGTCGAAGAGGTCAACTGGAAAGTGGTCGATAGGAGGGTGTGTGGAAACTGACTAGATACCGAATGAAGTTCGACTGATAGTCAACTGGTAATCCGAGTTGGTAGTCCATTGTAACATAATCCCTAGATTCACGAGATTTTTAGCCAATGTTATGCATGGATCTGTAACCTTTTTTGGGTTTTTTTCTTTAGGGTTTTTCATACTGTAAATACTATAAAGAACGTGTGTTGTAATGGTATAAAGGTTAATAAAAAATTGTAGAATATCCAATATTTAGAGGTTGTTGGGCATGCATATGTAAGTCGAATTGGTTATAGGGTTGTTCTTGTGTAAAACAAGAAGGTATGATGTTGATTGTGTCTTAGGTGTAGACCAAGGTTAGGTATGTAACTTTTTATGCTAAATGAATAAGACAACAAGAGAGCAAGACGCTCAAGGAATTTTGATTTCCCCGTTTAGGTTTCTAGGTTAAAATATATGTGTACTGTGTGTTTGCTTTTTCATTTACTATCTTGTTTAAATATTTATTCCTCTCTTATGTTAGGTTTAGCGTGGAAGTGTTCCTCATTTCCTAACAATTATTTTTCTTGGTTTGGGAATGGAATGAAAGGATAGATGTAGAGATCCATTTCTAGTTGGTTGTAGGTATCTATTGATTATTCTAGCAAGAAAATAATGCATGTGTGCATGGGAATGAGAACAATTGAGTAAGAATTGTCCACAACTAAGAATCCCTGGAAATTACAACATTGAGATTTCTTGGCCAGTAGCGCTGGAGCCTTGAAAAGATGTGGAACAACGTAAGGGATTGTATTGCAGAGAAGGGGGTTCCTTTCTTTGGGTTGTGCAGTCTAAGGGGGAAAGATATTTGGTAGGTTGGGATTTTCTCTGTGATTGAGGAGACTATGAGAGCTTGATAGATGACTAGCGTGTGTGTTTTAGAGTTGTCCTAGGCACCAGTCCTTGTGGATTCATAGCCTCATCTCGAGGGTGGACTGTTGCAGAGAGTTAATATGTAATCAATCCTAATTTTGGGTAATGTCCAACGTCTGCAACCGATCAATGTGAATCTTTTATGAAAATAAGTTCTTTTTTATTTATTTTTATGATTTATGTTGCATTAACTACTTTATAATGTTGTATCTTGCATGAGCATGTGATTAAATTATGTTTTATTGAATCATGAATGAGTTTGTAATTGTTAATATGGTTCTTGATTGTTGCATGCACTTTCATTGTGCTTCTTGATTTATTAATATTGGTATAAATGGTTAATTCGGTTCAAGAAAGAGAATTTTTTAGGAACCCTATGTTATCACTCTGTAATTTTCCTTGGATGTGAAAGGAAAACACAGAGGTAACTTTTTCAAACCACTTTGGGCTGGAAACTGACCTTTCCAACCAGAGAGGGCTCTCTCACTGAAATTATATCACAGTGGCCAGATCTGTAGGTAAATACATAAATTTTATGATGATGTGGTAGGATTGAGTGAAACACCCATTGGGCATGGATTCATAATAAAGATAGGTCAAATAAAAGCTTTCAAAATTGGTTGATATGAACAAATGTACTTCATAGGCTAGGTAGATAGCAATATTTCAATCATCATAGGCATTAGAGTATGGTGGTGAGAAGAAAATAACACATCAATTATAACAGAGCATCAAGCAGTGGATGAGTTATGTCACAATATCATAAGACTAATGTAGGAAAATTGAATGTGAGATAAAGAGCATCAATAATGAATTCTCTATCTATAATCATTCAATCATAATAGAAGAATATACATAATGATCAACAAATATAGGAAACATTCATAAGGAAAAACAAACTACAGATTACTAGCACAAGAATCTCTAAGACAAATATTCAAGCTCTTCAACTTGAAAGATTTCATTAACAACAAAAAATGTATACAACAACCAAAGAGTCTTTTTCCTCAAGCCTCTAACCCTTTTCTCCTTCTTTCCTTCACAATATATAGAATTGAATTTCAATCTAACTCAATAAGGTCGAAATAGCTAGGGTTTCACATTCAAGAAGGATTTACAAACTAACAACTATTTTTTAGGGTTTAGTTTTTAGCTAATTAAATTAGGAAAAAATATGTAAAAATAGGTTGTAAACATCCCTTCGAATATCCCAAACCATGACACCTGTGAAAAAAATGAGAGAGGTTTTTTTATATGAACCTGTTCTTGAGAAAAACATCTTTCAGTTTGTTGATATCAATCACCATATTCTCGAAATTGATGCTTGAAGTTGACTGCAAAAACAATCAGCTATAGGAATTTCGCAACAACCATGAGATTTTGTAGTGACTGGTAATTTCACCTTTTCTCCCAAATGGAGAACTTGGTTGGGATTATTTTTTTTCAGCAAACCGAGTTTTTATTTTTAAAGTTATGATGAAAATAACATTTCGCATCAACTAGGAAATTTGCTGCGAAATCTCTGTTTCAACAGTTTCCTTTGTGAACTCTCTCTCTGTGTGTGTGTGAATATGTGATAGTGTCTTTTCCATTTTTGTAGCTAGAAGGCCATAGGTAATTCCGAGTATAGAAAAATAATCACAAAAATGACTAGGAGTGCTCCACATGCATCATCGCCTCATCAATATTACATTGATAGAAATACCATTGAACCTTGACACATGATCTTTTAAGAGATTAGGACATGACTACATGACTCAATTAGCAACAAAACCAACTATTTTGACTTTGTAAATTAATACTACCTAACATAGGCTCCAATGGGGATGCTATCCTCACCGTGAGGTAGCAAAGAACCTCAGATCCAGTGCCTTATCCATTGGGCTTCTCCCAATCAATATACCCCACAACTTTCAAACTAACCTGTACACTGCTGCAAACCAAACTGAAATTACTGCATACTGGAAAATTGAAAAGAGATGTTTATTTGGACAACTTATTTATATACATCATCCTACTCTAAGCTGCTGAAAATTACTGCTCAATCAAGTGATACAAAAATGGCAATGAATCCAATCAAGAAGTTGGTCAAGTAATTTGACTCCTTGACCATGCTTGAACAAAATCAAAACTGGACATTGTAATGGCAAAGGAAACTGATGATGGATCTGGTATTCATAGTGAAAACATGGATGAGAGTTCAGACTGAAAAATTCCTCCATATAATCAGCTACATGATCATAAAAATCATAGAATCCATATTTTGTTTGTTGATCCTCAATGTATTTTGCAATTTGATTTCCATGGTTGGACTGTTCATGGGTGTTTTCATTTTCAACATATGGTTTCAAATGTAAGTTGTCAAATTCATGATCAAAATAAAAAACAATTCCTCATTCTTCACAACCAAGGGCAGCATTACCACTTCATGTTTCTTCTGGAAAAATATTTTAAACAACTGGCTCCGATATTGAAAGTCTTGAAACTTTATTTGAACCTCTAGAGCTTCAAGCTCTTTTTCAATGTCCTTTGAAAACTCATCTAAAAACCAGATTTTATCTTCCGAGCTACATTTGCATAACTTTAAATAAGAAGAAACAAATGAAGAAAAGTTTTCATCCACTTCATCATTGGTGTACATATCATTCCATTCTTTAAAACCTTGAATGGAAATAGGGGCTGCCACAAAATATGTTTTCTCCATCCATGTTTCCGGAAAGATGAACCAAAAAAATGAAAAAGATCTTATAGATTTAGTAGGTAAACCTTCAGCCCAACTTCCACATTTTCCTTGGAATGAATCATAAAAAAATCTAAGAAATACATCTTTGTTCTTGATTATAAGAAGATCAATAAAGTCACAAAAATATGAGATATGTTTCAAGGCCAAACTCAAATCCTCTCCACTAAATTTTGGACCATTCCTTAAAAAATATTCATCCTTGGGTAATGGATTAGGGAAACCATAAATTTATGAAAAGTCCAAGCATGCATACCTTGCAATGATAGAATCAACATTTGAGTCCCTCATAGTCTAGTGGAGTCACCAATAAATCCATCAAGCAATGAATCATTTTGACAATGGAGTTGCCATTGATACTCTGGAATCTGAATTCTTCTGAAAATGGAGTTGATGGGGTAAAATATACTACAAACCTCTATGTTTGACTCTTTGTTTACCCTTCAGGAATCAGATCTGAAACGTTGTCATTATTTCCTAGAGAAGATTTCACCTTCAATCCTCGACAACGATGCCAAAATGTTATCACTCTATAATTTTCCTTGGCTGTGAAAGGAAAACACAGAGGTAACTTTTTCAAACTACTTTGGGATGGAAAATGGCCTTTCCAACCAAAGAGGGACCTCTCACTGAAATTATAGCACAGTGGCCAGATCTGTAGGTAAAGAAAAAAATGTTATGATGTGGTGGTAGGATTGAGTGAAACACCCATTGGGCATGGAGTCATAATAAAGATAGGTCAAATCAAGGATATCAAAATTGGTTGATATGAAAAAATGTACTTCATAGGCTAGGTAGCTAGCAATCTATCAGTCGTCATAGGCATTATAGTATGGCGGTGATAAGAAAATAACACATTAATTATAACAGAGCACCAAGCAGTGGATGAGTTATGTCACAATATCAGAAGACTAATGTAGGAAAAATGAATATGAGATAAAGAGCATCAACAATGAATTATCAATCTATAATCATTCACTCATAATAGAAGAATAGAAATAATGATCAACAAATATAGGAAACATTCACAAGGAAAAACGAACTACATATTACTAGCACAAGAATCTATGAGACAAATATTCAAGTTCTTCAGCTTGAAAGCTTCCATTAACAACAAAAAATATATATATAAGACAAAGAGTCTTTTTCCTCAAGTCTCCAACCCTTTTCTCATTCTTTCCTTCACAATATATAGAATTAATTTTCAATCTAACTCAATCATTTCGAAATAGTTAGGGTTTAACATTCAAGAAGGAGTTACAAACTAAGTCCTATTTTTTGGGTTTTAGTTTTTAACTAATTAGATTAGGCGAAAATCTATAAAAATAGGCTGTAAAGATCCCTTTGAATATCCCAAACCATGACACATGTGCAAAAAATGAGAGAGGTTTTTGTATATGAACCAATTCTTGAGAAAAATCTCTTTTATTTTATTGAGATAAATCACCATTTACTTGGAATATGCACTTGAAGTTGACTGCAAAAACAATCAACTACAAAAATTTCGCAGCAACTAGGAGATTTCACAGTGACTGGTAATTTTTCCTTTTCTCCCATATGGAGAACTAGCTTGGGCTGATTTTTTGTCAGAAAATTAATGACACTATGATGCCTCTCCACGAAAAATTTGGAAAAAAACCCAGTTTGTGTTTTTAAATTTATGATGAAAATAACATTTTGCAGCAACTAGAAAATTTGTTGCGAAATCTTTGTTCCAACAGTTTCCTTTGTGAACTCTCTCTCTCTCTATCAATATGTGATAGTTTCTTTTCCATTGTTGTAGCTACAAGGCCATAGGTTCTCTGGGATAGCAAAATAATCACAAAAATGACCAGGAGTGCTCCAAATGCCTCATTGCCTTATCGATATTACATTGATAGAAATAGTGTCGAACCTTGACACATGATCTTTTGAGAGACCGAGACATGACTACAAGACTCAATTAGCAACAAAACCAATTGTTTTGACTTTGTAAATTAATACTCCCTAATGCCCTGCATGGGGGAACAATATAGTTTGGTATCAGAGATTCAATTTGAAGTGCTTGGGTTGTATAGGCTGACAAATAGGTTAATATTTAGTAGAGGTTGAGCTGGAAGGTGTCTAGATGGATAGGGAAAGTTTTCTTGAAATTATGAAATTAAGCATTTTAAGAATTTTGGAAAAATTGGAATTTTTTGTATAGTGATGTTAGTGATGATGTGGAGGGTAACATCATCGGTGATGTGGACATGCCATGGTGGAAAGACACAATGGTGGGATCAGGGGTATGTGGTGTAGGGGTGATGGACCCATGGGTGATACTAGTGCCATGTCTAATAAGTGGTCTACAAGACTTTGGAAACATGGTATTGAAGTTGTTCGTCAAACTGTCGCAACCAATCAAAGGTTGAAACGTGGCAAGAGGGTAGCACATGGTTGTAAGAGTTTGGAATCGTGCCAACTCCCATGCTATTCACACTCTCACAATGTATGAATTTTGTCAATATTAGCTTTGTATCCTCCGTGTTGAGTACACAACACCCTTTAAAATTTCTCAAATTCAGGGGTACCACTTTCTATTTATCATTCCACATTTCCTTATGTTTTTTTTTTCTTGGACTACATTTTTTTTTCTTTAAGTTGATGCATTTTCTCTCTTGTTTCGTTTTCTTCATATTTAACGATTAATAAAACCCCCCCAAAAATTCTCATGATTTGCGTAAGAAAGGAAAAGAAAAAGAAATAATTAAAAAGGCTTAAAACACAGGGTTTAAAAAAAAAATTTTTATTCAAAGTAACGATATATCCATTAGGTTTCAAAGAAAAAGAGTAAAGTATCAATTTACCCAAACTCTCGATACCGACACAAGACTTAAGAAAACGTTTTGACAAACTATCGGTGTTGGAGGAAGCTCAAGCAAGTTTAAATGAAAAGAGTCAAGAAATTATCCTATCGTTGATAAGACATTGGTCATAGATGGAAAACATTGGAGTATTAAAGCAACAAGGTGGACGATTCTACCGTTTGTTGATAATTCATCGAGCATCTATTGATTTATTATGTGTTTAAAATAAAAATGGTTAACCTTTATCATTGATACTAATAGACCATTTAAAGAAAGAAAATATTACCAAGGATAAATCTTGATAGTTGATCCTTTCACATGAAATTTTGTTCCCATTGGTGACTTTATAGGTGACTGTAAACTATCGTGGATATTCCAGTCGACAGTTCGTCATAGTATATCTAATAAAAATATTGAAATCTTTACTGTGAAGGTCAATTTCCTTTAGATCTCAAATTATTTAATTATCGATTTTTTGCTTAAATGTATGAAATATATGAAATGCAAAAAGTAGAGAACATAAATAAATGTGCACACACCCTTCACAAATAAACACAAGATATAACCTAGAAAACCCAATGTGGGAGAAAACCCAGCTAGAAGGTGAGGTCACTCTGCTCTCTTTTCTTCAAATGCAAGTACAAAGAAAGAGGCACTCTCTGTGGAGTTTCCTTAGACATTGTGGCTTGTATAGTTTCTACAATATCTCTCCTCGTCTTTTATGCTCTCAAAATTCCACTCCTAGGTACTCTGCTAAACTATGGAACAAATACAATGCTAAATAATGGAACCCTTTCTCCTCCTAGCAACTCGATATTTAACATAGCCCAATAGCCATATACGGTTAGGGTTTTGACTTCCTCAACCCTCAATCAGTGATCATGTTTGGACCTTATAGAATCTTCTTGAAATTCCACTAGTGTCTAGCCCCATATGTGTGAGTAATGGGGGTTGACATGGCTACCACTCATACCGTGGTGGTCAACAAGGTAGGTCAACTCGTGGGAGGAATAAATTTTTCATATGCGCTTCAATTGAGGTGTTTTATGCACCATTGGAAATCTATCAGAGTGTAGAACATCGTCAAAGGTGTGTGCACAAGTTTTGGACACAAGAACCCCCAAAAATGTCATTTAATGCCTCAAAATGGCCCTGGAGTTTTAGACCCCAAATTTTCAAACTTGGACCTACCATTGAAATGGCCCTACAAGTTGATTCCTCCAAGTTTTTCCACCCAAAAAGTATCGATATAGATGAAAAATAATATAATGATCCAATTCAGATCAATAGGTCCATGTCACATACTATATGGACCCACATCAAAACCGTACAGGTCCACGTCACCTGCCATGTCTCCAATCATACTTCCTCCTTGATACTATGTACCTTCCATGTCACGTACCACATCATTGTATGGGTACACGTTAGCTGCCACATCATTTTCCATGTCACCATGCCACATCATCTTCTATACAGACAACCTTCTGAAAATTTTCTAATGGAAAATGGTCCTGATAGCTTGCCAATGTTTTAGGTTTCTTACCGATGTTGATGAATATGACAATGCATGTTTATAGAATAGAGATATATACTCTGAATATTCCTTCAAGGGTTTGGAGAAAAGTGTCGAATAACACAATTCTAGAAACTACAAATACACATGACCACCTACTCCCGATAAGTGAAACAAAACGCACCAAATACAATGATTTTCGAAAGTGTCAATAAGTTAGAAAAATACATAAATACATGTTGTCAATAATCAAAGCAGGTTTGAATTCAAATATAACGGTTAATGGTAGCATTTAAATCTACATATCTATAGGACCTTGCTGAAATGATTAAGATTGTGTCAGGGATTTGGTCCTAAGACCTTTAAATTTGAGTTGTTGTTATTGTTTATGTCATTTGTGATAAAGTGTCTGAGAAATAGATGTAACAAAGAACTGTGTTTGAAGCTAATTGATTGGTTGGGTTGTTTAATCTTCTACATCTGATTCTCTACCTCGTCAATTATGATAAGTCTTATTATGTTAATATTCTCCTTCGAATAGGTTTACATGCAACACTTCATAATTGTAGTTTCGCTTTAGATTAGGATTCAAAGCAATTGATAATAGCCTAATGACTGGTTTCTTTGACAGGAAAAATTCTACCAAGAAGAATTACCTCTCGACAGTCCCCAAAGACACCAAACGTTAAAGGAAGAGAACTTGGGAAAGAATCTACTCCTATACCATTAGAAGGAGTGAAGCCACTAAAGAATGTAGAGTTGGTGATCAAGTTTTCTTTAAAGAACATTTTCGTTCAACCACCTTTATATAGAGTTACATGTTGACGCTTGAATCCGTCAGGACTGAAATGAAAAAAATCACGAGGATGTGAATCCTCTTTCATTTTTATAGATGTGGTACTCCTCTATGTTTTATGATATTATTTGATATTATAGATTTCCAAAATGATATAGGACTTTGGGAAAGTCCACTACTATACTCAAAGAAAGATAAAAGTTGCAGAAAATAATTTTTTTTTATTTTAAAGATAATTCCTAAGAGATGACCAGGAACCTCATACATCACACATTTGAAAGAATAAGTAAAATTTCCTCCAATCCATCATAGAAAAAACAAATATTTCTGATCACACATAAAATAAAAGAAGATGATCTATACACATAAGAGAAATTTAATAGAGTAGACACATGTGGATCTCAAAGGAAGAAAATGATAGACCAATCTCAAATATTTTATACTTAAAAATCATAGTTATAAAACACTATCAAAACTGATCCCGACTGAGTTCTCTTGGGATTTATGAAAAAACATTAAAGTCTATTACAATGCTTTGAAATTAAAATGTGTTTTTTCAGAGGACTGGGATTAGGGCTCTCGCAAACCATAAAAGTAAATATAAACAAGAAATAGAATGTGGAGAGAAGAAGGTGGGCAAAGGAAGAGTATCAAGACCTGGAAAGAAGACAATAGAAAATTATCAGATTTCGATTAAACCTTTCTAATCAAAGATGTGGAATAACTGGATGAAAAACTAACAAGGAAAGCAAAATGTGATCAATATAAACTTTCTATGTTGGTATATCCCCTTTTTCACTTGCTTGTTGTTGTCCTTTTATTTTCCTCATTGATAGTTACAAGAACTATCTCAACTGTTGTTGCTTGGTCCTCTTTAGTTAATTTATCGATTTCCATCTTAAACCAATCTTCAATGTAATTCTTCATTGGCACAACATTTATCTCATGCCTAATTTTGATATTAAACAATTCAACTTCTAAATCTCTTAGGTCATGAGAAATATCATGGATTGACTCCTCAATATCTTGATTTTTCATAGAATAATCGATAAGCCAATTATCTATCTCTTCTTCACCATATTCAATTATGCCATTAAATTTCTTAGTCGATAATCTCTTTAATATCTCCACGTGTTCATCAAATTGTTGCCTTGTCATAAACATTGAATTGAAAATTAATTTAGGATCTTGCACCTCACCATTTCTTCTTGCTAAATATGTTTCAGTGAGTCTTTTGAATAATTCTTCTCTTTTCACTATAGCTTCATTGCATGTTTGGACAATGTTTCTCAAATTCTTGATCTTTTTTTTCCAACATGCATTCCATTGTTTGATTCGATTAGGAGAAGGCAAATCTTCTTCTCTCCTCTTTAATTATGTCATGTTTGAGACTTTTATCCCAAATGATAAAACAATATTTGTGTAAAATCCTTCTTCATTCTTAAAATCAGCTTGGAGATACTCATGAAATGCATGTGCTCTTGAACCAAAAGAAACAATATTTTTAGATACCTCCCATGCCTCTATTACCAATGACATTCTCCTTTTAATATTTTTCTCAACATAATTTCGAACCACTGTAAGCAAACTTGATGATCCCTTTAACTTGATACCAGGTGTAGTTGGTTTGATCATTGTCAAAGGATTGGCCAAGATGGGAAGAGGCATCAAGGCAATCTCCAATTCTTTGATCTTTTCCTTTAAGTTGGCATTCTCAAACTCTAAACCATCAATAGAGTCATCAAGTGCATCACCATTTTCCCTATGAATTTTGGAAATATGGGACAGTCGCATATTCTTGAGGTCGACCTCTGAGCGGGCCTTTCCTTTCTTATTTTTCTGGTGAATTCTTTCCACAATTAGCTTTTTATATTCTCTATAAAAAACAATGCTCTGAAAAGTGAAATATTCTTCCTCCCTAAAGGTCTCATTCCCAATAACTTCCAGTAAAGAATCTTGTTGATAAATATGCTCCCGTTGTTCTATTGCAATAAGTATTTTTTCAATGTCTGCTTCTAGTTCCATATCTTCCAAGGAAAAGATTTGGATATCATTTTCTATAAGATTATTTTCTTCCTCTTGCACTGGGGTTTTTCTCTTCTTTCTCATGGGAAACTTGTGTGAACTTTCAATTTTTACAGAGGGAGGATTCTTGTCTCCCCCTCCATTGGAACTATTGTTGACAGTTTTTTTAATTGGGTGGGTCGTTGGAGCACTGCTCCTGGAGGTAGTATTCTTATGAGTGGCAACTGGATATTGAGCACTTCTTTCACTGGGACTTTTTCATTTTTACTTGTAAATATCATTACTGCTAAGTAATGTTTCTAAATATCCAATGTTATGTACAAGAGTGCTTTGTCTATTAACTTCTTCTTCTTCTTTGCTCAAGACAATTTGAATGAAAGAGTTACTAAACCCTACTGATAGCATATGTCCAAAAAGTATATTTTTTTATCAAAACCTTTGATCTTTTCAACATACTTTAAACTCACATTGTTAAAATGATTTGAAAATTCATGAATTTTATTTATATTTCTGAAGACAAATTCTCCAATATTACATGGCAGGGGAATAAACTGTTTTTTCCTTTTTTCATGGAAAAACTACAACCATAAATTATATTTCCTCGCTACCTATGTAATGAATAATTTATCGGGTACATAATACAAAAGGAAAGAACGATTTTATTTTGAACAGAATATCCTTATGATATTATGACTCTCCATTTTCTCTATTGTCCCCTTTTTCTCTAAAAAAATGGTAGCTTCAAAAGATATCCTAGGAGTGTTTTCGCCCAACAAAAGTTTTTTAAAGACTGAAACAAAGTCATTATACACTTCATAGAAAAATAAAGGGGCTTTATGCCTCCATAGTGCCTGATACAAAAATTTAATGGGATATGATTTACACGTTACCCTTTTACTGATGGTGAAATTTAGGAATTGGCAAGAATGCATGATAACAAATATCAAATAAGAGGCCATAAAGAATTTTCTATCTTTTTTGTAATGTAACAATTGGGAAGAAATTTCGATAGAAATGAGCTTTCCCCAATAAAAAATTGATTGTTCTTGGACTGTAAAATACAAAATATATAAAATCATCCGAGATATAGAAGTAGTGTTCTCCTGACCTATCACTTTGGTGAATAGCCATGCAATTTATCGATAGGTATTTTTTAGATATTCAACCTGGATTCTGGTTATGTCTATTGGGATAGATGTAGGATTCTCCAAATTCTCTGGCATGAGGTCAATCTCATTGTTATGTTTCTTCAAGAATTATTTGCAATCTTCACCTTTGAAAGTAAGAGTCGGCTCTAGCAGCTTTAACATCTTGCACAAGATTTGAGGTGAAAGAGAAATCAGATAATGTCCGTGGAGCTGTATGATTATTTGATTCAATACATACTTGTAAACACACCATGCAACATTTTCCTTACAATAAAAAGCCTTTATAACACAACCAGTACGAGAAATTCTAGATGTCCATATTACATTCCCATATTTCTATGCAGTAGGAGGGGAGGAATAATACCAGTATGCTCTCAACCACTGGAAGTTTTGATCTTCGTGGAAAAAAATATTTAGAGTGTCACCACAAAACTGTTGTCGAGTTGATGATATCATTAAGTTGATAGAACTATTGCTTCAACTGGATAAAGATATCAAATAAACCTTTTTAGAAAGATAATGATATTTTAATCCCTTGGGAAATGAAGATTAAATGAGAATTTAATGAAAAATTCCTCGAGCCTTTCACCATTAATGGTGATCTTTTCTAGGCCTACGCAACAGTTGTTAGCATTTAAACAATACTTAATGCATATTGGGAAAAACCAAGTAATGGTGGGGACGGGTGTGAGAGAATTTCAATATGGGATTTTCGTGAACCTGACAGCCCAGGAACCCGCCAACCCGCGGTTGTAGAGATGATAAAAAATATACTAAGTGTAGAGAAATGGTCGATCGAACTCACGTGCATGAAAAATGGAATACTTTGGAGCCCATAACCCACGATGAGGCCAATTTTAAAGTGATGGTTGAAATTTAGATCACATAATTTGAAGTGCAAAGTGAGGGTCATGGAAAAAGGAGAGTGAATGTTTGAACCTGCGAACCTGTGAAATTGAAGAAAAAGTATAAGTGTTGAAACAGACTTATGCAATGAGTAAGTGGATGGAAATGAAATCCCGCCAACCCACGAACCTGTGAACTGAAATATGGATAAGTATAGTAATTATCCAGAAAAGGAAAAAGGAAGGGATAAAAGGAAATGGGAATAAGGGGAGGTATCAAAGGGGGAAAATAAATGGAGTAAAGAAGTGAGGAAAATAGAATGTGGAAGGGAAAAATGGAAGCACGAAAAGGTATCAACAATACCAATCCAACCAATGGAACTAAGGTTCTCCTTCCTACATGGAATGAACTTTTCATTAAGATGAGGGATAAATATTACCTTGCATCAACACCGCACAATGATCCAACCATCAAGGCAATAGATGATAAGGTTTTTTCCAATGTTCGACGTTCTCAGCTACATATGTCTGCAACAAGATCTCCCATTTTTCCATGCATTGAAGCATTGGAGTGGATTATTAGCCATGCCAATAGTAAGAACTACTTAATGAATGATGAGTAAGGGCATGGTGTGGGTACATTTCTCCCTGTGGAAATTAGCGGGTATTACAAGTTTCATGCACCCAAACTATTACTCAACCAAAAGTTTGTGGTAGAATTTCATAGGTAGCATGATAGTGGCCAATTGGTGGAAGAAAGACATGAAATTGTTCAATAGATCTTCAGGGTGGTACACTATGACAGGTCTGAGGGAACCCTACATGTATGTTATGATTTTGATTTGTCGACTATATGTGGAGAAGGATTGTGGTTCACTAAGGCTTGGGAGCCATTATCATACAAAATATCTACTATTCAGAACATGTTCAATTGGGGTGCCATCATTGTAAAACAACTCAACAACTGAATTTAATAGGCTCAAAACCCTTCACTAGGTGAAGTGCCCTCATTTTATATGGCCTCCTATTTATTAGAAATTGTGTGTGCCAGGAACGTCATATTTGAGATGAATTTAAGTCAGCATATATTATAATCTCCTATGCATGATATTTCAACATGCTATACGAAAATAATTATAAAAAGTCTTAATCTATGATATGTGAGATTTTATTGGCTCGTCTTTATTTCATAATATTTTCCAAGAATGTCCAAAGTTATCAAAACAAGCAAAGAATATTTTGTCGCATATCGAGAATTGGCATATTGAAGAGAAATACACATAAGAATTTTCAGAGTGACTAGCTCCCCTCATCTGTTACCCGCATATGTCCCTGACAAGCTTGTCCTAGGTGAAATTTGTTACCAAACCTTTCTTTAAGGGTCCAATGCTTCCTTGGTCAAAGACAAAAAGATATTTTTGACTCCGTATGACATCCATCTTGGATATTACTTCATCAAGGACACTTCATAGGATAGGAAGGAGGGTTTAAGTCATGCAAAATACAACTTTGAACCTGGTACATACCAAAGGCATGAACCTAAGGGTCTAGTACTCAAGTATGCTGAGAAGTTTGTTGTTAATTATCCTTATGCCCATGAAAAATGGGATGAATAGGTATGTATTGAAGATGCACAAAATTGGGCTCAAGTTATGGAAAGGAAATCTTCTCCTTCTCTCAAGATATTGAAAACCATTTCACCAGATGAACAAATAGAGGTTATGACGTAGAGTGTTACAACCACAATGCATAGTGTTACATTCACAATGAAAAGTGTTACAACTATGATGCAGAGTGTTACAATCAAAAGAGAAGCAAAGGAAGCAAGGAGAGTAGAAGAGATTCATATGAATATAGATGCCAAGTGTTAGGCCATTGAAGAAGAACATAACATATCATCTCAGGAATAAGAAATTTATTGAAACATTGAGTAAGAATTGTGTAGGAAACAATATGAAGAAACTAGTCAAGAGGAATTAGACCAAAGAAGGAGAAAAGTCAAAGAAGAACAAAGAAGAAAGGAATTGGAAGAGCAAATAAAGAAATAATATGAAGAGAAGGATAGGCAATAATTGATAAGAGAACAAGAATTGTAGGAAAAACAACATGAGGAAGAGAAATCAAAAGAGAAGGAGGAGGCACTATAGATTATAGAAAAACCTATTGATCAACCAACATTGGCTCATCCTATAGAAATCCCTCCTCGGAACATAATATATTTAACACGGGATGATGATGAGGAGGTAGTAAAAACAAAATCCCTGATAGAGAATGAAGTCGATCAAGGTGTTGAAAAAACATATCAAGATCCAAATATTGAAAGAGCATCTTAGGATCCAAATGTCGAGAAAGACACTCAAGAACCTATCAGAGAAGCATCCCATGAACCCACAGAAGGATTTTTTTTTGAGCTCACTGAAATAGAAACCACTAAGAAACAATAAGTGGTTGGTGCAACTCTTGAGTTGGAAAAGAAAGAAGAAGCTAGTACAAGAACTGAGCTTGGGAAGGAGAAAGAGACACAAACCCCTATTCAAATCAATGTAGAGGATATTCTTATGCCATTTGCAGTTTAGGTACCATCTAAGTATCAACAACAAGTAGTTCTGGTGGAAAAAAATATAATCAACTAAGCAAGGAGTAGGTTGCAGACACAAGGCAACGGAATGTAGATAAACAAACAAGAAAAATAGACAAGGGCAAGGCATATGTAGCTGAACATTTCCACATTCTAGGGATTTTAGACAAAATATTGTCCTAGGGAGATCAACCAATTCCTAAACCATTGGATGAGGTGGCTGATGTGGAATCCATCACATATGACAAAAAGGGTAATCCCTCATAAGGATAACACAGAAGAAGAGGAAGATGACAATGGATAATGTTGTACTATTGACATAAGAGAAGACCTTATTTGATGTAAAAAATGCCTGTTTTAGTGAATTGTTGGGAGTAGGAGTGGCCATATCACATGCCACTATAGACAAATACAGAGTAGACGAAAGAGAAGTTGATGTAATGAGGAGAGAACTGGAATCTCTCAGGAATCATGTAGAATATTATAAGGACACTATTGAAGCTGTGTTGATCCTAAAAGAAGACTTTTTAAAAGAGCACAACAAATACAAGCTAGTCAGAGATGCATTTGTGAAGAGGAATGTCGATTGCCAAGAATACATTCTTTTGTGTTGTGTGGTATATAAATATATGCTTAAATGGGGCCAAAAGGAAGATAGGACAGTGGATAGAGTACATAAAATAAATCTAGAAGGCCATGGATGGTGAAGATCAAAGTATTAGAATTTTGTTAAATGATAGTATTACAAAAATGCACAGAGCTACAAAATATTGGGTGTGCCTAGCCATTGAGCCAAAAAACATAATGGAGGAACCAAGGTTAGCATGCCTCAAATTATGGGAGAATATCAATGAGACCATGTCAGATATCCATCTACCAAATTTTGGGTCACCGGATGACTATCGGGAGTTGGAGGAGGTGATGTCCGAGTTTCAACAAAGTGATTGAAAAGTGAATAAGATGTCAAGGAAATCACTAAAATGGAATGTTGTTAGATTTGAGAGTATATAGTTAGCAAAGTCAAAGCAACTGATAAGTTGGGGTGATTGATTCAAAAGATAGGAAAGTACATGCAACATTTTAGGGAGATGAGGGAAATCCTCAGTTCTCTGATGGATCAATATTGGTTCCCATACATTCACATGTGTGAGGATTTTTTCACTAAATGGAAATATTATGATGGAAAGCATGCAATTGATGAGTCACCTAGTGTACCCAAGTCATCTTAGCATGCAATTTTGTTTTATTTTTTTCAATTTTGCATGAAGTAGGATTTACTATTTTTGGTAACAAAGTTTTAAATAAATAGAAGGATTGATGAAGGAACAAGGGTCAATCGATTTGTAATGAAATTTTGAGTTTCTCAGTTGAGAACTCTTTTTGAAGCATAATTCAGAAGCTCGGAATGAGCCAAAGGCATTTTTACTAGATATGTGTGTGTTTATTCATTGTGGATTATTCTGCAACTGAGTAAATATTTTAGGCATCTAGTAATAATTTCAATAGTATTAAGCTATATTATTCAATTGAATAGATTTTTGGATACTTTTGGTGAATGGTTATTTTGTTTATTAGTTGGTCTTCTTTTTTGTTAATTGGAATAGTGTAGAATTATTTCTTGTTGTTCTAATTTATAAGATTATTATTTTATGTTGTCAATTATCTTAATGTTTCCTGAATAATATTTAATAAGTATTGTCCCCGAGGTGTAGGAAAGTCGACGATGAAGTGTTCTGTTAAGGCACTCCACAATGTGAAGTCATCAGTTCGAAACCTCTGGGGACACCAAAAATCCAACCATGTTAAGGTTTGGTGTGGCTCAAGTAGGTGCAATCCCTTGGTGATTTTGACGACTTAGATGCTAGTCCCACGGATCACTGACAAACTAGCAAACAAAAAAAAAAAATTGAAGAGTAATATATTCTAAATTGAATTAGTCCTTCAGGGATCTAGAGCCTCATATAACTTTCATTAATTGTGCCATAGGTTATCGTCAACACAAATTTATTCAAAAAATATTTCATTTACTTCTATCTTATAGTAAATAAACATAAAATATCAAACAATAAAAATAAAAAAAATTAAACAACTTTTAAATCCCATCGAACGATTTCCAGACCATAAACCCAGAGGATTATTCCATACAAAATAGGGAGGATTCTAATTAGGCCTTGTCCTTGGGTTTAATCTCTACTATTGAGCAATGGGAACTTATCCCTCTTAACAAAATTGGCGCTAGAAGGAGGGCTTGATGCATGGAAAGTGATACAAACAACCCACATACAGAAAATTCGAGAGATGAAGATATACCCCCCAAAAATATTTCACCTCAGGTTGAGGAGACTTATATATATGATCTAGGAGGATCTCAGTGGCCACCGACCTATTCCAACTGGATCAAAACAATTTTTTGGAAACTTATTAATTTTAGTAGTTTTTTGTCCACACTCTCAACTCTTCTAGAGTGCCAATTCTCCAGACTACAGGACCTGTTTCCATGTATCCTGTCCTAATCAATGATGGAGATTAACTCTGTCCTTTGGGAGTTCTCAGCCCAAGCAACTTCCAACTCAAAATATCTGGAGTACCAAGTCTCCAGACCTTGGGATCTTGTGCCACGTGTCTATTGTAATCAATGGCTGAGTTGGAATCTGGCCTTCAGGAGTCCTCAACCCCAACTGCTTATGCCTCAAATCCTATGAATGCCAAGTCTCTAAACTGCAGGATTTGATGTCATGTGGAAGAAAGTAAGGCACAGACACATGGGCCTATTTGACGGGTGACACATGTCATATAATAATTAGTGCGAATGGTATTTGAAAGAAACAAAACATGGTGACATGTGGCAAGCTCCAAGTGTGTCTGTGTCACCCTAGGTGATGTCAGCAGGCCACGTCACCCCAGTGCCTCATGCCTTCAGGGCTTCATAAATTTGGGCGATTTCTCCCCACTATAACACAAATCCCCTGAACGTTGAACTCCCGAATTGGTTGATCTACGAACACATGTCCTCAACATGAACGATCTAGATTTACTACGAGATTCAGGACTTCAGAGGTTTTTTGCTATTGAACACCACCACACCCTCGGACTTCCAAACATCAAATTTACAAACCCTTTCTAATCTTCATACATGTGTACCCAAATATTAAGGGTCCATATTTACTCCAGAGTTGGGGACTTCATAGGTTTTTTGTCGATCCTCGACCATCGACCATCGACCATCGACACTTAGAGATTTTCTTTGTCCGGGAAAGAGAAAAAATTCACCAAAATCTGTCGATTCCCGACCATCGTTCATCGATGATTGAAGATTTTCCTTAGTCTATCTTCAACCCTTCACCCAATTTTCCAACCCCCGACCATCGGTTGTTGACAATTTTTGTTGGTGAACTTCAACACTTAGAATTTTGACAAAATCACAGGTGAATCTGGGTCGTTGATCTCCCGACCAAGAGGATCCCGACCGTTGGTTTTCTACAACTCCCCAAACAACCGAAATCAATAGGAACCGTTGAAGTTCCTCATTTTTCAAATCGCCAAATCAATCCCAACCATTGATTTGGTAATTCCACCAAACCTTGCAAACATTCAAATTTTTTAAAATTTTCAAGGATGAATTAGGATCGTTGATCCAATATCACACACGATCTCAACCTTCAATTCTCCAAACTTCGTCCATCATTACAGTGGCCATTAAAACTCAAATTTTTGACCTTCCAAGTCAAATTCGACTCTGCAACTCCACAGATCGAATCCTTCAACTTCTTAGAAAATACTGGAATCATTCAAACTTATATATGTTCATGAATTTGGGGGATTTCACACAAATGATTCCACGGTTTTTCCCAAATTCACACGGATACTTATAAAATATGTAACAATGAATCTTCTCGATTCACACTTGTTCTGGCCTATAATAGTCCAGTGTTTGAACCAGAATCTTTGATACAAATTTGTAATTTCCCCATCCACACAAGCCAGAAAACTCCATTACCATTCTTCTATGTTACCAACTATAACATACCCATCCCCCCACAGGACGACATGCCACACCAAGAACGCACCTCTTGGTTGATTTGGAGACTCTGATAACACTGAATTAATAAAGAAGCATGAAATACATACATGCAATGATCAAGATTCATACTACAACATAAAATACATGCACAATATACCATGCATATTATAAGTACAAATCTCAGATATAATAATTTAACACGCAACGAAAATAAATACATAATAAAGGAAACCATAACATAAAGCACTTATCTTTTATAAAAGAAGACACCAACTAGTTGTAGACCAAGGACGTTCCACCCAACCGTATAAATTGTTGTTCTAAGTCTCAACAACAGTGTCACCCCCAAGCCAAGGCTATGAATCCATAAGGATGGTTCCAAAGTGTTACTTGGCTTCCCAAACCAGTCAACACTCAAGCTCTCACAGGCTTCTCCAGCACTCACATCAATCCAAGTACCCAACTCTCTTCTACCCATCCTGCACCACCCAAGAGAATATACCTCCACCCTTTTCTGCCATGTGGTCCCTCAAGAAGTCCCTCTCCTTCTAGGGCTCCAGTGCAGCTGGTCCAGAATCTCCATGCTGGGACTCTCAGGACTCACAGCTATGATGAAAGTTGATCATAGGCCAAGAATCTCATACATGTAGGCCTCAAATCATGGTTGGATTACATCAGCCATCTCTACAGACAAAAAAATCGTGGCTTCTCTTCAGCAGTTCATATTCCTTTCCCAATCTAAGATACCAAAATGAGGAAAGATGAGTGAGTGAAGGAATGGATGTAGTGAAAAATCCAAGAGAGAGGATGGACAGTGAATCAAAATGGGTGAATGAACGCGTGAGGAAACCAACAACAGTACCATAACGGGGAAGAGAATGAGAGAGAGAACGAATGAGAGAATTTTCCAATGGGAAAACCCCTTCACCAGACTAGGGAGGGGTTTTTGTAATTCGTGGGGACCAAGAGCCTCTTGGCCTTCCCCTAAGAATCTTACGTAACTAATCCCCCCCCCCCATTACACAAAATGGGTAATATAAAATAAATAAGCATGTATCCCCTCAATCCCCCTCTCTTATGGAATCATAGCCTCCTATAACTCTAATCCTGGTTCATCTAGAAGCCAACGATGTATTTATTATTAATAATGATCAAAACATTACATTTCTTAGGCACACTGGACTTTTAATAATTGTTTGGGAACTCTGGCCTCTCAGCAATGTAACAATACATTATTTAATATGGGGGCTCAAAACCCGGGGTGTTACATCCCCTCCCCCTTATTTTTTCATTGTCCTGAGTGCATATACAAAACAAAGATCAAAATATCAAAATTTATTCAAAAAGTTGTGGGTACTCTACCTGCATGGAATATTAATGCTCCTAGGTAGCATCTTCAGGACCGTAGCAGGTCCACTGAAATTTTACCAACTCTATAACTCGATTCTGGAGCATTTTGAATTTTTTGTCCAGTATTTGCACTGGCTAGACCTGAAAGTCTCCCTCTGTCTCTACCTGAATCAGATGCCAATCAAAAACATGGTTAGGATCATGTACATATTTCTTTAGCAAAGAGACATAAAATGAATTATGCACTTTCATGGAAACAGGAATTGCAAGCATGTATGCAACTAGCCATATTCTGTCCAATATCTCAAATGGACCATAGTATTTGGCTACCAGCTTTGTGCAACTGCCCAACTTCAAAGAGATCTTCTTGGGATTTACTTTCAAGAGAACATGCTCTCCTACTTTAAATTATCGTGTTGTCCTATTCTTGTTGGCATAAACCTTCTGTCTATCTTGAGCTGCCTTTAAATTTTGCTTGATCTTAACCATATGGTCTTCCATTTCCTTGAGCAATTCTGGCCCAAGTACCACTCTATCTGCTAGGTTGTCCCAGCTTACTAGAGTACTGCACTTTCTACCATATAAGGCTTCAAATGGGCTCATCTTCAATGAAGCTTGATACCCATTATTATAGGCAAACTCAACCAAGTGCAGGTAATCTTCCCACTAAGATGGCTTCTCCATCACATACATTCTTAACATGTCTTCAATTACTTGGTGGAACCTCTATGTCTTCCCATCTAACTGCGGATGGTATGTTGTGATAAAGTTAATATTTGTACCAAATCCTTTGAATAATCCTTTCCATAAATTTGAAGTAAACTTGGTGTCTCTGTCTGAGACAATTGTCCTAGGTATCCCATGAAACCTAGCAATTTACTTCTTGTAAATTTATGCAATCTTAGTTGTTGTATGAGTTGTTTTTACAAGAACAAAATGAGCAGCCTTTGACAATTTATCAACCACTACCATGATTGAATCGTGTTTCCTTGTTGTCCTGGGCAATTTAGTTATAAAGTCAATGGTTATCACTTCATGTTTCTTCTTTGGAATTGGTAATGGTTGTAGCAAACATGTTGGGTGTCTATGCTCAGCCTTTACTCTTTAACATTCCATACATCTGGCGATGTAATCAACAACATCATTTTTCATCCCCGACCAAAAGAATTGGCTTCTTACTGCTGTAATTTTTTTCTGGTAACTAGGATGTCCAACATATGGAACATTATGCATTTCCTTTAATACCAAACTCCTAAGTTCTCTGGAACTAGGAACATAAATTCTATTTTTATGCACAAGTAGTCCATCTTCATTTATCTCAATACTCCTTCACTTTTGTTGTACATCTCCTCGTTGTAAGCTTTCCTTTACCTGTAGGTAATGTTCATCTGTAAAAAAAACATCTAAAATTATGCTCTTTAAGTCTAACTGATGCATATTGACAGTTGTAGCATGCATGAGGTGGACTCTTCTACTAAGTGCATCAACGGATTTATTTTCTTTTCCTTTGATATACTTGATATCAAAGTCGTATTCACTTAAGACTTCAAGCCATCTTGTTTTCATGGCATTCAAATTTGGTTGATCAAAAAGATACTTCAGACCACGGTGGTCTGTTCTTAATTCAAATCTCTTTCCCATGAGATAATTCCTCCACATATTCAATGCATGAACAACAACAACAAGGTCCAAGTCATGCATGGCATAGTTCCTCTCATGCTCCTTAAGATTTATGGACTCATAACAAATGACATGTCCATTTTGAGTGAGGACTCCACCAAGTCCTTCCTTTCACGCATCTGTGCATGACACAAAATTTTCATTTGGGTCAGCGATCTTCAAAATGGGTGCACTAGTAAGTAATTCCTTCAATGAATTAAAATTTTCTTCAAACTCAAGTGTCCATTCAAATTTAACTCCCTTATTTTGCAAAGAAGTGATGGGATGAGCAATTTTAGAGAACCTTGCTATAAACCTTATGTAGTAACCAGCTAACCCCATAAAATATATGACTTATGAAACATTCTTGGGTGTTGGCCATCCTATAATGGCTTCAATCTTCTCAAGGTCTACTGCTATACCCTGTTCTGAAATAATTTTCCCCAAGTAATGGATCTGTTCTTGCTAAAAAGAACACTTACTCGGCTTGGCATACAACTGATGTTCTCTCAACACTTGCAGTACTAGTCTTAGGTGATTTTCATTATCTTTCTTTGACTTAGAATAGACAAGTATGTCATCCAAGAATACTATGACAAATGTATCCAAGTAATTTCTAAATATTCCATTCATTAAGCACATAAATACAACTGGTGCATTGGAAAATCCAAATGGCACCACTACAAAATCATAATGCCCATACCTGGTTCTAAAGGTTTTCTTATGTATGTCTTCTTCCTTGATTCTTACTTGATGGTATCCTGATCTCAAGTCTATTTTTGAAAATATCTTTTCTCCTCTTAGCTGATCAAAGAGGTCATCAATTTTGGGTAGAGGATATTTGTTCTTTATAGTAGACTTATTCAGTTATCGAAAGTCAATACACAACCTCAAGGTTCCATCTTTCTTTTTGACAAAGAGTATTGGTGTTCCCCAAGGTGAAACACTTGGGCGTATGTACCCTTTCTTCAAAAATTCCTCCAACTACATTTGTAATTATTTCAACTCTGGTGTGCTCATTATGTAAGGTGTTTTTGACACCAGGGTATCTCCTGGCACTAGATCAATGGAGAAATATATTTCCCTTTTTTATGGACACCCTGGTATTTCTTGGAATACATCCTTGAATTCTTGTGGTATCAATAAATATTCAAGGCTTGGACCCTTTGTATTTTCTGACTCCTCCACATGGGTTGCATACAATTGACACCCTTTTTTGAAACATCTCTTCAGTTGTAAGGTTGAAATATCCCTTATAGAGATGGGTCTTGGAACTCCTTTCACAATGTTATGTTTTCCATGTACATCAAGACATGTAAATGTCTTGCTATGACAATCTAGGACAACATGATGCTTGTCCAGCCAATCCATTCCAATTAGAATATCATAAGACCCCAATGGTATGATATTTAGGTCAACACTAGTGTTCACACCATTAAGACTTATGGAACAACTTCTGACCATATCATGGATTCTCCTTTTGGTTCCAGTGGCTAGTTGAACCAAACTTGATTTCCCAAGCTTACTTTTCTCCAAATGTAATCTATCCACTATTTTAGGATCGATGTAACAATGAATTTCTCCTCAATCAATTAAAATAGAAACAAACTAATTTATGATCTTACCTTCCACCTCGATCATGTTGGATTGGTATTTTGCTTGTCGATCATCTAAGGCTGCATAAATCCTTCCCATGTCTTCGATTGTTATATCTTCTTGGATATTGTGCATAGTCTTCACTCTATCCTTTCTATGTGGGAAATCCTTGTACAAGTGATCTTATTTTCATCCCCAACACTGGATTGGTGGTCTTCCCCCTTTTCCCAAGGATTCTTCTTTCTTGGAATCATCCTTATCATATTGATATTGATGATTTTTATTAGGCTCATTTCTATTAAAAGGAGGTTTGAACCCATTCATCCTCTAATCAAACTTCTCCTTCTTCTTATCCTTCCAATATTTCGGCATGGACTCTCTGCCCTAGCCTTGCTCATACAAGTATTTATCCTTCCTAATAGCCTCAGTTAAGGTCTTGGGATCATCATATCGAATCTTTTCTATATAAAAGGCTGGCAGTCCACTCAAAAACCTTTGTATCTTTACCTTCTCATCATTTATAAACCCAACATACTTTAACAACCCCAAGAACTTCTTCTCATATTCTTCCATGGTCATGCTTCCCATATTGAGTTCAAATAACTCCTGCATTTTCTTGTCATAAAAATGCTTTGAGAGGTACTCCTTCTAGAAATACTTCTTGAATTTCTTCCAAGTGATCCTATTCTCATTAATATGTTCAACTTGCTTCATTTTATCCCACCACATTTTAGCTTTCCCATGTAAGTGGTAGGTGGAAATTCTAGCTTCTAGATTTGATGAATAGTTGGGAAATTGGAAATATCTCCTGAGTCCAAGAAACCATGCTTTGACATCGTCTTCCCTTTCTCTTTCACCATAAAAGGATGGTGGCTTGAGCTTCCTCATCTCTTCTTGCAAATTTTCCACCTCATGTCTCTTTCTTTGGTGCCTAACAGGAAACACCTATGGACTTCTTAAGGAATATTCATATACATAAAAATTTCTTGCTAAGTAAGGAGGTGAGTGGTTTCTATGAGCTCTGCTAGCACTTCTGGAATAACCCGCTCTTCCACGATCATTTATTATTTAATGACACCTTCCTTCTTCCTCTTGATTTAAGACATTGTTGGCTTCACCTTGAAACTGATTTAAGCTCTGTATCACTCGAGAATTTATCTGACTTTTCTCTCTCATCAACCTCTCATTGTTTTCCTTGTAGCTATGTACTTTTATTTTTAGGATCTTCACTATTTCTAGAAATGTTTCTTGCTCCCCCCGGCCCTTGCATCCATTGGATTATGTCTCTTCATTGTCAATTCTAGTATTCTAGCCTTCGACCTCTTTATCATGGTTGGAGGCTCTCTCTCCTTCTTTCATTTATTAAATATGCATTCTGAGTTGATGTGTGTAAATACCTTAATTCTACAAAATGTGCAAGTGACAAGTTTGTTAGAATTAAGCATATGATAAACAAAATTTATCAATAATTCTACAGATCCTTTCAAATTGTGAAGAATTTATATAAATAACACTTCCATGTTATCCCTGGGTCGATACATAAATCAATTCTGCAAAGTTTCTTCCTTCAAACCACTTTCCCAAGTGACCATAGCTTGAAACCACGAGCCAAATCCTTCATGGCTCTTTTCTGTGCTAGAACTACTATATCGAAGAACGTGTGGTTGAAAATCGATCGAGGATGAGATTGATGGTCAACACGAGCTCTGAGACTTTGACTTTAGGAGTTTCATACTGTCCACACTCTCAAACCTTCCAGAGTGACATGTCTCTGGACTGCAGGATCTATTGCCACGTATCTTGTCCCGATCAATGGTGGAGATTAACTTCGGCCTTCGGGATTTCTCAACCCAAGCAAATTCCAACTAAAAATATATGGAGTACCAAGTCACCGGACCCTGGGATCTTGTGCCACATGTATACTGTAATCAATGGATGATATGGACTCTGGCCTTCAGGAGTCCTCGACCCAAACTTCTTATGCCTCGAATCCTCTTGAGTGAGAAGTATTCATACTACAGGATCTGTTGCCACGTGGTAGAAAATAAGGCACAGACACATGGCCCTATCTAACGGGTGACACGTGTCATATAATAATTGGCACGTAAGGTCTTTGAAAGACACGAAACATAGTGACATGTGGCAAGCTCAAAGTGTGTCCACATCACCCTAGGTGACGTCAGTAGGCCATGTCACCCCAGTGCCTCATGCCTTCGAGGCTTCAGAACTTTGGAAGACTTCTCCCCACTATACCAGAAATCCCTCGAACGTTGAACTCCTGAATTGGTTGATCTGCAGACACGTGTCCTCAACACAAATGGTCTAGATTTACTCTGGGGTTCGAGACTTTAGAGTTTTTTCATTGTTAAACACCACCACACCCTCAGACTGTCGAATGGTGAATTTATGAATCCTTGCTAATATTCAGACATGTGTACCTGAATATGAAGGGTCCATATTTAATCTAGAGTTGGGGACTTTGGAGGTTTTTTGTCGACCCCTGACCATCGGCCATCGACGATCGAAGATTTTCTTTGTTTGGGAAAGAGAAAAAATTCACCAGAACCTATCAATCCCCAGCCATCAGTCATCGATGATCAAATATTTTCCTTGGCTGATAGTCAACCCTTCACCCTATTCATCGACCCCCGACCATCGACCATTGAATATTTTTGTTGGTGAATTTCCACACTTATAATTTTGACAAAAGCACAAGTGAATCTGGGTCGTTGATCTCCCGACCAAGAGGATATTGACCGTTGGTTTTCTCCAACTCCCTAAATAGACGAAATCAATAGGAACCGTTGATGTTCCTCATTTTTCAAATCGTCAAATCAATCCTAGCCGTTGATTTGGTAATTCCGCCAAACCTTGCAAACATTCAAATTTTAAAATTTTTTTAAGGACGAATCGAGACCGTTGATCCAAGATCGAACCTAATCTCAACCATCAATTCTCCAAAATCTATCCATCATTACAGTGGCCATTAAAACTTGAATTTTTGACCTTCCAAGTCGAATTTGACTCCACAACCATGAAAATTGAATCCATTAACTTCTTATACAATCTTGGAATCATTCAAACTCAGATCAGTTCATGAATTTGGGGGATTTCACTCAAACGCTTCCATGGATTTTCCCCAATTCGCACAGATACATATAAAATTTGTAACAACGAATCTTCTCGATTCACACTTGTTCTGGACCGTAACAGTTTGGTGTTTGAACCAGAAGCTCTAATACCAATTTTTAATGTCCTCGACCACCCAAGCTAGAAAACACCACTACCATTCTTCTATGTTACCAACTGTAACATACCCAGCCTCCCACAGGACGACATGCCACACCAAGAATGCGCCTCTTGGTTGATTTGGAGACTCTGATAACACTTAATTTATAAAGAAGAATGAAATACATACATGCAATGACCACGATTCATACTACAACATAAAATACATGCACAATATACCATGCACAACATTAACTAGCAAGCATGCATATTATAAGTACAAATATCAGATATAATAATTGAACATGCAACGAAAAAAAAAATATAAGCAAGGAAACCATAACAGAGAGCACTTATATTTTATAAAATAAGACACCAACTGGTTGTAGACCAAGGATGTTGCATCCAACTGTATAAATTGTTGTTCTAAGTCTCAACAATAATGTCACCCCTGAGCCAAGGCTATGAATCCACAAGGACGGTTCCAGAATGTTACTTGGCTTCCCAAACTAGTTGGCACTCAAGCTCTCATAGGCTTCTCCAGCACTCACAACAATCCAAGTACCCAACTTTCTTCTACCCATCCTGCACCACCCAAGAGAATGGACCTCCACCCTTCTCTACCACGTAATCCTTCAAGAAATCCCTCTCCTTCCAGGGCTCCAATGTAGTTGGTCCAATATCTCTATGTTGGGGCTTTCAGGACTCGCAGTTGTGATAAAAGTTGATCACAAGCCAAGAAAATCATACATGTAGGCCTCAAATCATGGCTGGATTACAACAACCATCTCTACATCCAACAAAACTGTGGTTTCTATTCAACAGTTCGTCTTCCTTTCCCAAGCCAAGATACCAAAATGAGGAAAGATGACTGAGTGAAGGAATGGATGGAGTGCATACTCCATGAGAGAGGATGGAAAGTGAATCAAAACAGGTCAATGAACACGTGAGGTGGCCAACAACAATACTAGAATGGGGACAGTAATGAGAGAGAGAACGAATGAGAGAATTTCCCAACGAGATAACCCCTTCACCAGACCAAGGACAGGTTTTTGTAATTCTTGGGGACCAAGAACCTCTTGGCCTTCCCCTAAGAAGATTATGTAACTAATCCTCCCCCCCCCATTACACAAAATGGGTAATATAAAATAAATAAGCACTTATCCCCTCAATCCCCCTCTCTTGTGGAATCATAGCCCCCTATAAATCTAGTCCTTGTTAGTCTAGCAGGCATCAATGTATTTATTATTAATAATGATCAAAACATTACATTTCTTAGGCACAATGGTCTTTTAATAATTGTTTGGGCACTCTGGCCTCTCAACAATGTAACAAGACATTATTTAATATGGGGGCTCAAAACCTAGGGTGTTACATCCACAAACGCCATTCCTTGTAACATGGTTTCTCTATAGAACCATGTAATGAAACAATGAGCCATGGTGACTATACGAGAAGGCGTGCTTCGAATAACCAAGTAAAACTTCTGAGCATTGATACTTATTTGTTTGAATAAAATTCTGGGTAGAAAATTTTGTCTTCTCTATTAGGATTATACACTATGTTCTGTTTTATTTCTGAGTTCTTTAAGAAGGTACAAAAAACCAATCAAAAAATTTGAGTATGTGTGGAAGTAGAGCTCGCTTGTATAGGACTACACATCTTACGATTTACCATTCCCGACTTAAGCTTGAATATGTGTGTATTAAAGGATCTGTAAGCTACATAAAGGGAGGTTTTGTAAGCTCAATTTTCTCTTGATAACTCTGCATAATAGTCTCCTCTTAACTCTGGTGAAGGGCCAATACCCAAATCGATTTGATAATGAATTCCTAGTTTGTCCGTTGAACAACGTTATCTTGGGTTCTTTTGTGGTTTTCTTGTAGTTGACCATAACCCTCGGCATTGTTGTATTTTTGTCAATATGTAATAATATTAACGTTCTGTTTAGTTACCCTATGTTAAGGGATCCATCCGTTCTATGGGGAAAACATTGATAGATATGACTCTTTTAAATGTTGTCGTCGTCTCTGTAATTACTTCATTTGATTCTTGATTACCCTATGTTAAGTGATCTATCTATTCCATGTAGAAATGTTGATAGTTTGACCCTTTTGATTGTTATCATTGTCTCTGTAATTACTTCATTTGATTCTTGATTACCCTATGTTAAGGGATCTTCCTGTTCCATGAGGAAACGTTGATAGATCTGACTCCTTTAAGTGTTATCGTCATATCTGTAATTAGTCTTTGTAATTAGTCTCTATAATTAGTCTCTTTAATTAGTCTCTGTAATTACTTCATTTGATTCTTGATATAATGTGATCTGATATAATTTCCTCTTGATAATGTAATAGTTAACTTCGTGGTAACCTTTTTTATTTGCATTTAAAGAACTGCACGAAGCACGTATTGGATTGATAAACGTAAAGTATCTCTGTTATTGTATCTGGTTTTAAATTCATAGTTTTTGAATAATTTATATGGATACGAGTTTGATGATGGGTCCCTTTTTCTTGTGAGGGAACCCATCAGACTATTATGAGCCTCCTTCTCCTCTCAAGCCACGAACCAAAATTAACTTATAAGGGGAAAAATGACCGGAACTAAATCCAGGCCCGAGATAAGTTTACGCTCCTTTCTCTTTCTATGTATTTTCCTTCAAAGTAATTTGAGGTGGTAGTAACACTTCTATTTTCCCTTTGCAGGTTAAGTCATACAGTTTCAATTCCAAGAAGGGGGCTTCCATATAGCTAAAAGGTACCTGGGTTCCATTAATCTGTCCTTTTACTGAGATTCTCTTCCACAGATCCAACGAGATATTTGCACTCACTTTTTTTCTTCACGAGATATGTTATAGACAGTTGATGTGAATTCTTTAAATTTTTTAAAATAATTAACATAAATTATTTGGGCATGCATAATCCCATTTGTATGAATATTTTATTTGGAAATAAATCTACAAGGCCTTGTTGTCATACATCAGTGGCCTATCAAACTACATAAATATAATTTGCAATATTGATCTCTAAGAACTATTGTTTCAAATAATCATTCTTGTTAATATATATGTACAGGACCTTTTTAATTCCCATGTTATTTCCTCATAACTTATCGCATGAGTCTTTTCTCACTCCAACGGTTCTAGCGACAATGTATTGAAAGAAGTAAGAAATATACAATTTACTTAGTATTGACTTCGATGCACTCTAATAAATTTGTTTCACTTGTTTTCCTTTTTTTGAAATAGTTAGTTTTATGTTGGGTGATCTCCATAAGGAGACTATTTAGCTTTAGTACCTACACAATTATCTAAGTAGATCAATTATCTAGCCTAAACACAGATTCTATAGCTAAAAGCAAGTCAAATCCAACATGAAATACTAACATATATATAAGCAGCTCCAATATGTAGTATACCCAATTCTGTAACATATATGTGGTTCTGCATCTACATAGGCATGTAAATCAATTCTATCTATTATGGGCCATGAGGCACAACTATATAGATCATTATATATATATATATATATATATATATATCAATACTTCAATAGAATGAAAAGTAAACAGTTAAGATACATATCTAAAATAATTATGCTGGGAAAACAAATGGAACAACAACGTTCCACCCAATCGTAGATACAAAACAACCACGATTACTTTTCCTGATCACCCCGTAGCATGACCATGACTCTATAAGGGAAAGTTGTACATCACTCTTTAGTCATTGACTCTCTGAACAATTCAGAAAAATCATTTTCATAACACCAGATGTGCTCATAACAACAAACTGCTCTTTCCCAACATACTAAGCAACATCCTACCTCCCGCATATGTTGTATATATCTCATTTTTCTATTTCCTAGTAATTTCTATTCCTTTCCCTCCTTGGGAAATTCACAACTTTACAAATCCTTGATTTTTAGGGGTTGCTAGTGACAGAACTCAACTTTTGACACTTGTAAAAATCAGCTCTGAGTTAACTCAAACATGTTCCCCACTCATGGAGTCATAGTCAGTTACTTTTAACCTAGTCGTTTCATCTGTTTTCCATCATTTAATTTTTTAAATTTTTTGTCTCATACATGTGTCAATCAAAAGAGGACAATTGGCAAGTCAAACTTTTGTCCAACAGTCATAAAAATCATAATTACATACTTCCACAAATTAAAATTTGAATTTCCTTAAATGGAAATTTATTTTTAGAACAACAACTTTGAAATAATTTATTTTTGAGTAATTTGAGGATATCACAAGAACATACTTTAGTACACACGATTGAAGATCTAGTGGAGTTAGCCTTGCAATAAATTGTTCAACCCTTTAGCCTAATTCCCAATATACCTGTCATCCCCGCAACGACTCCTCCAACAAGTATTTATTGAGTGATCTCCATAAGGAGATTATTTCACTTTAGTACCTACACAATTATCTATGTAGATCAATTATGTAGCCTAAACATAGATTCTATAGCTAAAATCAAGTCAAATCCAACATGAAATACTAACATATATCTAAGCAGATCCAATCTGTAGTCTGCACAATTTTGTAACATACATGTAGTTATGCATCTACATCCAAATCAATAAATAAACAACTTATCTACATTTGTATAGGCATGTAAATCATTTCAATCTATTATGGGCCATGAGGCACACCTATATAGATCATTACTTACATATATATATATCAACCATTCAGTACTTCAATAGAATGAAAAGTAAACAGTTAAGATACATATCTAAAAAAATTATGCCAAGAAAACAAATCCGTAGATACAAAACAACCAAGATTACTTGTCATGATCACCCCCCAGCCTGACCATGACTCCATAAGGGAAAACTGTGCATCACTCTTTAGTCATTGCCTCTTTGAACAGTTCAGAAAAATCATTTGCCTAACACCAGATGTGCTCATAACAACAAATCATTCTTTCCCAACATACTAAGCAACGTCACGCCTCTCACATATGTGGTATATATCTCCTTTTTCCATTGCCTAGAACTTTCCATTCCTTTCCCTCCTTGGGAAATTCATAGCTTTACAAATCCCTGATTTTTAGGCGCTGCTAGTGATAGAATTCAACTTTTGACACTTGCAAAAATCATCTCTGAGTTAACTCAAACATGTTTCCCACTCATGGAGTCATATTCAGTTACTTTTAACCTATTTGTTCCATCTGTTTTCCAACATTTAATTTATTAAAATGTTTGTCTCATACATGTGTCCATCAAAAGAGGACAGTTGGCAAGTCAAACTTTTGTCCAACAGTCATAAAAAACATAATTACATACTTCCACAAATTAAAAATTGAATTTCCTTAAATGGAAATTTATTTTTAGAACAACAACTTTGAAATAATTTGTTTTTGAATAATTCGAGGATATCACATCCTTTCCCCCTTAAGTATAACATTGTCCTCAGTGTTCAAGACATCTCTTGGAACAGAATTAGATAAGATTTCAAGATTTCTTCTTCGAACTCCCAAGTAGCCTCCTTCAGATGTAAGTTTTAAACCTTTGAAGTAAAGCAATGCATATAGATTCTTAAGCAAAATAGAATTTAATCAATGGCTCATTCACATAGTACACAGAGATATATACCGAAAACCCTCAACTAGGAAAACCTTTCTTATATTCATTGTATCAAATTTCACCATTCACTATACAATATAAACAATGTTTTTAGGTATTCTGTAGATACCAAAACCCTAATCCCTAAAATCGGGATTATTTTTAGTAAACCACTAAAAATAGCAAAAACGACCGAAAAACAAATTTTGGGTCGTTGCCCCGAATGCTGTGCGTAACCAGGAGGAGCATACCTATCCCCCCTAAGACCCCCCTAGGAAAGTGCCCGACGCACACGGAACAAACATATCACTAGTACAAGGGATCGTTAGACCCATTTGTCATGTTTAACGCACCCACACACACACACATACAAAGAATATAAAACATACCCAACATTCTCCCACTTGTTGTTTTCTTTGCATCCAGGGGTCCAGGGGATTATATAGTCAACAATCCAGGGCAGCAATTCCCATTGTTACTCTACAACAGGAGAAATTTTCTGTGCTCACAGACTTTGTCAATGAATCTGCAACATTCTTCAAAGTGTCAACCTTTTCCAGCAACACCTTCTTTTCCTCAACCATGTCTCTCACAAAGTGATACTGAACATCAATGTGCTTTGTCTTCGAATGATAAGTTGGGTTCTTTGCCAGGAATATTGCACTCCGACTGTCACAGTTTAATCTCACTGCTTGTTGTACCAACCCAATACCTGAACACAATATGTGTAACCATATTGCTTCCTTGCTTGCATGAGTGACTACCATGTATTTAGCTTCTATAGTTGAGAGTGCCACTACAGCCTGTCTTTTGCTCAGCCAACTGATTTCTCCTCCAAATAGGTTAAACACATACCCACTTGTAGATCTTCAGCGATCCATATCTCCAGCCCAGTCTGCATCAACAAAGCCATGTATGTCCACCACTATGTCCAATCCTTGTCTTCCTTGGTAGCACAATCCATAACTGGTGGTGCCACAAAGATACCTGAAGACCCTCTTTACTGTTGTCCAATGCTCCTTCCCTGGTTTTGACATATACCTACTCAAAACTCCCATTGCATGTGAAATGTCTGGTCTAGTACAGACCATTGCATACATCAAACTGCCAACTGCACTGGCATACGGAACATGGGAGATGTCCTCTTCTTCTTCTTGTGTCTTGGGACACTGATCTGTAGATAAATTTACACCTATAGGAATAGGAACCTTGATTGGTTTACTTCCATGCATATTAAACCTTTGCAATATCGTCTCAACATATTTTCTCTGATTCAACTAGAGTTTCCTGTTTGCACGATCTCTTTTAATCTCTATTCCCATAATGAAGTTAGCAGCACCGAGATCCTTCATGTCAAATTTGGAGGATAGCTGTGATTTCACCTCCTTGATAACATCCATGTTATTTCCTACCAACAACATGTCATCAACATACAACACTACATAAATGAAGTGATTACCAACCTGCTTGGAATATACACAGTGATCATCCCTGCTTCTTACAAATCCCAATCCAAGGATGTATGTGTCAAACTTTTGGTACCACATCCTAGGTGATTGCTTCAGACCATATAGTGACTTCTTTAGATTATAGACCAACTCTTTCTTTCCCTTCACTACAAAGCCTTCTAGCTACTTCATGTAGATTTCTTCTTCTAGATATCCATGTAGGAATGTTGTCTTCACATCCATTTGTTCCACATCAAGATCAAAAGAAACAACAATAGATAAAAGAAATATAATAGAAGTTAAATTAGCAACAGGAGAAAAAATATCACCAAAGTCAATTCCATCTACCTCGAAATAACCTTTTGCTACTAACTGATCTTTGTATTTATCCACTTACATTGTGCATTAAAATTCTTCTTAAACAACCATTTGCTACCAACATATTTTCTTCCAGCTGGAAACTCAACTATATCTCATGCCTCCTTCTTATCTAAGGCATCCATTTCTTCAACCATGGCCTTCTTCTAGAGTTTACTATCCTCTGAATTCACTGCTTCCCTGACAGTTTTTGGATCATCATCAGTAATAGATAAAGCAAAATTTGAATGGAAATCAGGTGGACTATACCTTTTTGGTTTCCTTTTAACTCTCACTGATCTTCTCAATACTGGGGTATGGGGTTCTTCTTCTTCTTCTTCTGCTTCCTCTTCTTCAGATGATTCAGATTTTGCATCATCCAACTCAAGCTCTATTTTCTCAGGTTCATCTTGCGTTGGTAGGAATTCATGTTTGGATATATATTTTACCTCTCTGAACACAACATCTCGACTGTAAATAGTCTTCTTGGTTTCTGGGTTCCAAAGTTTATAACCTTTCACACCATCTTTATAACCAATAAAGATACACTTTTCAGCCTTTTTATCCAACTTACTCCTATTTTCCT
>ML801151.1:180038-194133 GCA_009831015.1 Picea engelmannii
AAAGCGATCGACGCACACGACACAAACAAATCACTAGTATGAGGGATCATCAGACGCAGTTTTCATATCTGATGCGCCCACACACACACATGTAAAGAATATAACACATACCCAACACTTAGTACTAAAGTGCTTCCATTGCACTTTTACTTGGGTGATGGATCTATTCTGAAGTATTGTTTCTTTCCTGTCCAGAATGCATAGAGGTTCCACTTGGAACTCACCTTCTAGTTCCACCTGCACCATGTTCCAATTAATGATGTGAGTAGGATCATAAATATATATTTTTAATAATGAAACATGAAAAACATTATGAACTTTTAGATTTGCAGGGAGTGCTAGTTGATACGCCACTAGTCCAATTTGAGTTAAGATCTTGAAAGGACCACAAAATCTTGGCGCCAACTTGGAAAAAATTCCTAGTTTTAGGGAACTTCTCCTTGATTTGACTTAGAGATATACATGCTCTCCAATTTTGAATTCTTGATGTCTCCTTTTTAGATCTACATAGCTTTTCTATCGATCTCGTGCCTCTTTCAAGTTCTGTTGTACCCTTTTGACCATCTTTTCCATTTCTTGGAGCATTTATGGTCCAACCATAATCCTGTCAACCGGATTATCCCAACTGATCGGGGTTGTACATTTCCTTCTATATAAAACTTCGAAGGGACTCATCTTAGTTGATGCTTGATACCCATTATTGTATGCGAATTCAACTAAATGTAGATATTCTTCCCACTTAGCTAGTTTTGTTCTTACATACATCCATAACATATATTCGATAATTTGATTTGTACCTTCTATTTTCCCATCCATTTGTGGATGGTAACTTGTGCTTAAATTCAAACTAGTACCCAAACCTGCAAACAATGCTTTCCAAAAATTGGATGTAAATTTGACATCCCTATATGAAATCACCATCTTAGGAATCCCATACAACCTAAATATTTCTTTCATAAAAATTCAGCAATATTAATCATTTTGTAAGTAGATTTCAAAGGTATAAAATGTGCAGACTTACTTAGCTTATCAATCACTACCATAATTGAGTCATTTTGTCTTTGAGTCTTAGGAAAACCTATAATGAAGTCCATTGAAATGATTTCCCATTTCCATTCTGGTATAGGCAGAGGTTGTAAAAGACCTACCGGATGTTGATGCTTAACTTTTACCTATTGACAATCTAAACATTTAGACAAGTATTCAATTGTTTCATATTTCATATTAGGCCAATAAAACTTTTTTCTTAAAGTTGTTATCATTTTCTGGTATCCTGGATGACCAGAATATGTCTTTTTGTGTAGCTCGTCAAGAATCATCATCTTCAATTCAGTAGAATTAGGTACATACAACCTATTTTTGACCCTTAACAACCCACTTTTATCTATACTGAGATCTGCATTGTGCAGATTTCCCTCATTTTTTTGTAATTGTTCTATTGTTTTGATGTATTTTTCATCATTTATGCTTGCATATTTAATCCTATCCTCAATATCATTTTCTTCTTTACTGATAATTACTTCATATAACTCATTAGTTCTCCAACTTGCACATCTGCAACTTTATTTTGTTTTCCCTTGATGTGTCATACTTCAAAATTGAACTCACTTAGAAAGGCCAACCACCTCGCATGTCTTGCGTTGAGATCCTGTTGACTGAACAAGTGTTTTACACCACTGTTACATGTTAGTAATAAAAAAATTCTTCCCATTAAATAATGCCGCCACATTTTCAATGCATGAATTATAGCTGCTAATTCTAGATCGTGAGTTGTGTCGTTTCTTTCATGTTCCTTTACTTTGTGTGATTCACAACAAATGACGTGTCCATCCTGTGTTAGTACTCCTACTAATCATTCTTTACTTGCATCCACACAAACTGCAAAATCTTTATATGGGTCTGCCACCTTAAGGTTTGGCGTTGTAGTTAAGAGTCCTTTCAATTTATCAAAACTGTCTTGGCATTTTTGAGACCAATTAAATTTCATTCCCTTTTTCTGCAGTGATGTAATAGGATAGGCGATTTTGGAAAATCCTTCAATAAATCTCTGGTAATAGCAGGTAATCCCCATGAATGATATTATGTCTTCTACGTATTTAGGAATAGGCTATTCCATAATGGATCTAATCTTTTCAGAGTGTACTGCAATACCATCTTTTGATATTACATGCCCTAAATATTGTATCTTCCTTTGGTAAAAATCGCATTTATCAAACTTAGCATACAATTTATGTTCTCTTAGAGTCTGTAATACTATTTTCAAATGGTGTTCATGTTATTATTCAGTTTTTTAATAGATTAGTATATCATCGATAAAGATCAGTACAAATTTATCCAAATACTAGCTGAATATATTGTTCATCAAGAACATAAAAGTGGTTGGTGCATTAGTAAGTCCAAATGAAATCATTGTTATCACTGAAAAATCATCCACAAAATTGCACACAATGGTTGAAGAAAGACATCAATGCCAGCAAAAATTAGTCCACCAACAACACCAAAATCCATCAAAAAGGCAAAAACTATATGCTTGGTTCAAAAATCAAAGTGCGCAAATTCACCAAAGGAAGTGCGCGCACAGTGCACAGAATGTGCAAGCTAACACAACCCTTAGCGCGCATTGTGCACAATATGCACGACTATCTACGAGAAAAGATGTGCACTTCTCATGAATGATTCATTTATGAATCTTGTCGACCTCTCAACCACTTCTAGTTCGACCCCCAACACAATTTGACTCTCAAATCTGAGTGAAATCTAGCTTGGAGGCTAGTCAAGGGCTAGGAAGTTCCCTGAAAGGCCCCATTATCACACTATGAGCTAGTTGTATCTTTCCATGAATGGACACTATAAATATGTGCCCTGGGTGTGCTAAAAAAATAATAAATTCAAGGTATTTTTATGTTGCAAGAACGCTTCTTGGAGAATCCTCTTTTCTCTTTGAATCATTCAAGCACAATAGCAAGGGCCATTCCACTCATCTCTTGAGAGGATTGGCATTGTATTTCTTCACCATTGTCACTTTCCATTGCATGGAAAGAATATCTCTCTACTAGGGAACTCAATACCCCTCCCAATGAGGAAGAGGGGATTCATAAGTCCCTGCCTTTCTCTATGGTGTTTATCCTATCAATATATTAATCCATTCGTAGCTATATGATGGTCATTTTTTGCTTTTCATGGTTCTAGTTCTTGCAAGCTTCTCTAACATTTAATTCTTTCTTTTTTTTTTCCTCATTTAATGTGTATTTGGTTATTTAATCAACTCACAAACCTTTATCTTGTTTAGTTGACTTAACTAAGCAGGTAAGTGTTGTGTTTTTTCTCACCCATGTGACAAAACCAACACAACAGATTGGCAACCATACTGGGGAACGATATCAAATTTCTCCCTACTTAATTCTTGAGAGCACTTCTTTCTAATTGTTTTGATATGCACATACCGAAACTGGCCTAGTCCATCCTTCCAAAGTTCAGAGCCAAGGCAAGAGAATTTCACTTGGAAATTTCTTTCTTGACACGTGACATGAAGTGCACGGCTTTCAAGGCACACAGATGCACACTCTGCACATGGAAGACTTCATTAGTCTATGCATTATGTGCCTCTACACGCTTGTTAGAACTACAGCCCGCGCATAAGTTCATTTTTTGCAAATTGTAAGTGTTTTTATGAGTGGTTTGGGGGCCCCTAGCCTTCAGATTTTAATTTCCTGCACTTTGTAAAGAAACCACACTTCACTTAGATTCCTTTCTCACAAGAAGGGTTAGCTAACATAAGCACATAGGGGTAAAAAGAATCATTATTTTTCTCTTTGCTTTGTTGCCACATGGATGGCTCATTTGGAATTTGAATTTTTGAGTTGAAGTTATTGCTTTTTTCAAACACAATCAATTAAATTGGGAGTAGAAATCAATTTTAACCCTCAAGTATGCTCTTCCCCCGCACCCAAGTGCGATCTCAGGAATTAGAAAGGTGGTTGAAAGGAAATTTCATCTCCCTTAAATAAATCATTAGGAGAGGACAAATCCCCCTTAGGGTTCCTCTTAGTTTTGGAAATCATCTTAAAAGCTTTGTAAAGGCCCATACATGCCCACATGTTTGCAATCTTAGGATAGTTTCTAAAAAGGTTTCTTAGTTTAGACAACACTCTAGGAAAGTTTAAAAGATCAAGTAATGGGCCCATATATGCCCACATGTCTACAATTCTAGGATAGTTTCAAAAGATTTTCTAGTTTAGACAACAATCTAGGGAGTTTAAAGGATCAAGTAAGGACCCATATGTCCACATTGCTAGTTCTTTAGGGATTTAAATATTCCTCAAGGTTTTACCAAAGAAACACAGTAAGCTAGGTAATAAGATTTGTAAGGACCACAGGAAGTCCATAGGCTACAATCTCACACTTAACGTATTAAAAACATTTTTCACACTTTTCATTTTCTTGCTCACAAAGCCACTCGTCACACACATAAGTTCTATTAGAATAGTGGAGGTCAAAGTAAGTTTTTTTTTAAGTACCCACAAAGTACTTCAAAGGAATTTTGAAAGATCCAACTACTTCTTTAGAAATTATCCACACCAATTTAATTCAAACAAGGTTGGTCCATAACCCCAATATCTCATCCCACCACAGCTAAAAAAATTCTAAGAACGCACTAAATTTTCCTCCACAGGAAGTGCCAAAAGAATTTTTTTAGTCTAGGTGGGATCTCGGGGGTAGGCATCCAAATAACCCCTCATTATCAGGTTCTCACATTTTGAAACAATAGAAGTTGAGAATAGGGATCTTTCAAAATCCTCCAAGTCAAGTGTTCCTACACCATAAGGCAGGGAGATACCCGTGAAGGGTTGAAGTCCGAGGTCCGGTTGTTCTGCACATGTCCATTTGTCACCCAACTCTTGTGAGAGTATCTAGACCGTGACCCATTTCTTAGGTCGAAAATCTAAATGTTTCACTTTGACCGAGGTACTTAGTGGAGAAACATAGGATATATACCCAGGTGGCGGTTGTGGGTTGCAATCACACCTTGATCAGATTTTGTGTGGCTATTGGGAAATATCGCCATCTCTTTCAGGATATGCACCCTTTACCCCTCATTATAACTGATTATTTCAACCTTCACTAGTTCCTCTTCTGGTGGCTTCAGACCCCACTGTTGAGTGTTATTGGAAGGACCAGTGCTAAATTGAGAGGAAGGACGATAGGTCTTTTATGACATGAGAATTTGTTGTTGTTTTTCCCCCACACAGACAAAATACACCTATCCACATTCTTATTTATTTTCATAGTTGATTTATGTATGATGTTCATTTGACTACATGTGATTGTAAGTTATACTATTTTGTGAAGGTCAAAATTTGTTGTTCATTTATTTATATCTCTTGTCATCATTTGCACACAGTCACTTTGCTAGTCAGAACCATGGGGCAACCATGGAATCCTCGTTGTTCTAGATGTTGCAGAATCTCCCTCCTATTATAAGAGGAGTCCCTAGTCTTTCCAACTCACTGTCTCAACCATCTAACACCCTCGTGAGTGCTACTATTTTTGGATCAAATTTACTTGGTTCCACTTTTATTGGGTCAAATACCCAAGGCCATCCATCTATTGGTTCTGCTTCACAAGGAGGCAGGAGTTAAAATTCTTCTCAAGGAAGAAGTACAACCCCACCAAATCCCTCTCAAGGGACAGGTCCATTACCTATACACACAATGGTTGGAACTAATCCTCCACCAAATCCCCCTATGCCATACTTGGAATCCCTCAACATTCATGATTTAACCAAACTCACGAATGATCAAATTTTGCATGATGCCACTTGGCCCAATATGCCTACCAAGTTTCCTTTAGACATTCCAAAGTTTGAAGGAAAACCAGGGGAAGACCCCGCCAACCATGTTATGACCTTCCACTTATGGTTCTCTTCAAACAACATCATGGATGATTCCATCCGCTTAAGGTTATTTCAAATAATCTCAAAGCTTCATCAGCCAAATGGTATGTGGATGAAAAATCAAGGTCCCATGTGACCTTTGAATCATTGGCCAAGGCCTTTTTGTCCTTTTTCCAATTATCAATTTGTCATGACACTAGTTTAGAACTTCTCTCTGAGTTCAAACAAACCATTGTTATCCATATATCCGACCACATCCATGAATTACGTCGGCGACATAGTTTGTGTAAAGAAGAAACCACCAAAGAACAATGTCTTGATTAGTTTCTTAAATTGCTCTTCCCTGTGATTACAAAGGATGTAGCATCCACTTTTCCTCAATCAGAAGAGGAATCCATTAGTAATTCCCAACAATTCGACCTCATATATGCTTAATCATGTTACTTGTACACAGTATTTCTTGATGCACCCATACCCATACCATTTGGCCAGGACAAAACTGGGATGTCCCACGCTGTGGATGGGTTGATTGGTTATATGACACATCTTAACCCTTATGGACACTCATCATCCACTTATGGTGCAAACCATTATCCAAAACCATATGGAGGGACATCTTATTTCCCTCCTCCCACTCACCAACAGTCATATCATTTTTCTCCCTCTCAGTTGTATGGGGGACCCCCACTAGTACCCTAGATGCATTTGGTCCCTCAATCCAATACGGGTCCACCTGCAACCCCCACATACAACCCCAATAGTAGTGGAAGAGCTTCAAATTCCTACACGCCTGTTGTGGGGAAATTCTACCCTACGAACTAGCAAGCTAGGGCTTAAACTTGCATGCAAATCATGACCCTTCATAAATTACTTTTAACCTTCTACCCCAAACCTAAAACCATTTTTCACATGCAAACATGGAAGGAACCAACTAAACTTTTTATCGTCGTTTGGTGTAGATCCTCCGTTGCACTTTATCCCCTTGCTTCTGCTGCTCCTTCCAAAAAGCGATCCTGCAATCAAGACAAAACTACGCATGCATGCTATTGTTCTACTAGAGGGTTAGAGATTAAACATAAATCAAATGAAACGCATAAGACTTGTGCATTTGGGACGGGAAAAGTATCTTTTTATTAATCTCAAGATGAATCAACTTACAATGATTATAGAGACCGGCCATCGTTCCTTGATCCTGATCCTGGGCTCCTCCTCTTCTTTGTCCTCCATCTGCTTTGCTTGAATTCTCCTAAAGCTTGAGGAAAGGCTAAAGTGTTGGGACAAAACGGATTCGCCAATTGGGCAGAGTTTCTTTGCTATGATTTTCCTCCTTTGAATAGTAACCCTACCCCTTCTTTTATAGGCTAGAAGGAGCTAGGGTTTTAGACGAACTCTCGGCCATGCATGGCCGGGAGTTCCAGTTAACTCACCCAAAGCTTTTCGTTTCATCGGCAACTTTCTTGATTTTTTGCTTTGTTAGGTAAGCGCGGGTTGCAATGGGCCAGCCAGCGTTCCAACGCGTGCAGCAGAAGGCCTGTCAGTGTTCCAACGCGCCCAGTAATGGGTTAGGGCGCGGATTACCTATTTTAAGAGGTTTTTTAAGAGTTTGTTCAGCATGGCTTTGGCAATGAAGGGAAATGAGTTGGCCTGATGTCGGGTAAGCATGGATGGTACAATTTAGGGTTATAACAGATGCCCCCTAATGTGTGAGGTCAGAAGAGCATCTGATGGCCGAAATACATTACCAATTCTTTACCAATATGTACTGATATGCTGAATGAGTGAGCCCAGGAATCAGGAATCAGGAGGTGTCGTCTGCAAAAAATATCAAATGTCTCACCGAGGCGGGCATACCCATGCTCGGGATAAATCAAAACCATGGCTACCAATCAAATACATTGTAGATCCATGTCAAAAAACTATAAAGAGTAGCCGCTAACAATACACAGCGGAGCTACATCTCGAAATCAGAAAGATATACATAGAAAGTATCCATCTCTTAGAAGCTGATTTGGCCAGATGGCTGTACTTCAGAGCTCGAGCAACAACTTCAAAATCTTCTAAAACTCGGGTAGGAGTGTAATATGAGTGTACGACTGCACTACCCAGAGGTCATCGACGGCTCGTCGGTTGTGGACTTGATAATCTTGATGATCGGACTGAAGGCTTCAGTGATTTCGAACAAAGACTTGATTGGATGTTCAGGATGGCCGGGTATGCGGACAAGAGACATAGTGCAGATGGGCCGACTCAGGATAAGTGAAAAACTTCCCTTGGACAATAGCATGACAAGTGATAAGACTCAGGCAGCATATATGTTAATCATAAGTCTACGAAGCAGGAGGCAACACAAACTCTCCATATGTTTGGAAGAGTAACCAAATGGTGGAGGACACAACTCAAGATAACGAGCAAAGCTTCCTAAGGTCGTACTACATCCCAAAGTCTGATGAATCAAACGGACAGATGTGTTTTATCCAAGGGTGACTCATAATGCTGCCAATAAAGAAAATACTTTTCCCATCCTCTTTTTGGGGTATATTTGATTTTTTTGTTCTTTTTTATTATTTTGAAAAGAATAAATGAATGTTACGTTACAGTGGAGGAACGATCACAGCAAACATACAAGCTCAAGGCACAAGGACAAGACTGATGTTCTAGGGAAATGATACTCGGGAAAAATCCTCCAGTGGCCAAAGGTGTTAAGACGCAAAAGCAAACTGTACTGAAGCTGATGGGTAAAGGATGTGAATGCGGTTGATAGAACACACAATGGTAACATCCTTCGATGTAAGTTTAACGAGCCCAAAGAAGGTAAGCTCGATGATTTTTCATGTTTAGAGAGTCTGAAAAAAAATAAAAGGAAACTCCATTGGGGTACCTTTTTCGACAATAGTCTAGTCGGTTCGAAAAAGGGGTAAACTAGCACCGACTAGACGTCAATTCAAAACCATTTTAACGAGTGTGACAAGGACAAGATCACTCAGCCATTTTTTCGATTTTAAGGAGTCTGAAAAAAGCTTAACTATGGACTCCGTCGGGAATGTTCCTCTGGACCGTTGAACGAGTGTGAAAGAATAAGGTCACTCGGCAATGTTTTCAATTTTAGGGAGTCTAAAAAGAGCTTAACTATGGACTCCGGGGGGGTTTCTTTTTCGTAAATTTAGTCCCTCAGGCCCGAAAAAGGAATAAAATTATACCTGAGGATACTCTTCTAAAGAATTGAAATTCGATAGAGTATTCCTTTGTTCGTACAGTTGACCATCCGGACCGAAAAAGGGGTAAACTACCGTCGGACAGACGTGACTTCAAATTTCAGTTTAACGAGCGTGAAGGGTCACAAGATCGCTCGACAATATTTTCATGTTTAGAGGGTCTGAAAAGGGCTTAAAAGGAGACCCGTTATGATTTGGGAGTCCGGAGGGTAAGACAAAGAGTAAAAACGACCCATGCAAATGAGGCTCAAACTCATATTCCGGAAAGACTATACAGACTCCCGAGCCTATAGTGTTGTTAGAAATGGCATAGACACCATAATGCAACCAGGAACTACCTAGGGCATCCATGTTTTGGCAAGCTCTATCACCAAGTTGCAACACTTCTAGAGCAGATATGACAGTTCTGTGTCACAACCAGGTGGGATCAATCCTATATCGTAAAACAAAAGGCAACGAGATGCAACAGTGGGGATGGAATCCTACCCTATATGCTCAGGTTGATGTTTGAAAAAAAAAACATTATGGACCGCCCATATGTATAATTTTTATTTTTTTTATGTTCTGAAACTCAATGAAAAATGTCCCAATACCTGATCAAATCCCTCCCATATAACTCCGGAACCACTCAAAATGGTTTTTGATATAAAGAAACTGATAAAAGGGGCAAAAAGAGTGACAAAAAGAGGCCAAAAAGTCTATAAATAGAAGCTGGCAGCTCATTATCACCATTGTTGATTTGGAAATTGACTCTGGAGCCAAAAGACCCCCTTTGCCAAAGATCTTGATTCCGGGAGCTTCAGTGGACGAAACGGACTCTTGCTTGGACCAAGTAAGTACAAACTCCCTAATCTTGCATTTCAATACTTAATTTATGTCTTTGAAGTTGTTTTTGGGGGTGGCCATCGACCTCTAAGAGGTCGGCCCTAGAAAAACATGGGTTGTCCAAGGACAGCCCGCGGGTACCCGCGCGCAGGGATAAAGATGTGCGCGGGTACCTGCGACTGTCGCCTCGACAGCTCGCGGGCTACTCCCGCATGATGGAAATTGTGATGAAATGAAGACTAAACTCCCTCTTTTTCCTTTGTGTGCCTGGAAGTATGTATGTTCAGTGGAGAGAGAGGGAGCATGAGGCTGCCAATGAGGCAGTGGCTGCAGATCCGAATGTTATGGCCGCGTTGTCGCAGTGTGGCTTGGTAAAGTTTTTCCTGTGTCCATTCATGCGCACTCAACCCAGGCTACTAAATGCCTTGGTTGACTATTGGCACCCAGATGCAGAGGCATTTATGATAGAAGGGCAATCCTTGTTGCCCACCACCGAGGATATCTATTTTTTGACAGGCCTCTCGAGGAGAGGGGAACCCGTCAACTTTCAAGCCTTTCCTGTGGGGCCGAGAAAAGTCTCAGAGTTGATAGAGGAATATTGCGTGGCTGGGACTAATCAGAGGACTTCCTTGATACCAGTTAGCAGTATCACCAGCCTTACTCTTCAGACTATCTTATCGCTCATTGGGCGAATTACCGGCTCCGCAGCCGTACATCAGGCGTCGCGCGCACAGATGAACTGTGCAATTCAGTGCATGAATGCACAAATTTTTGACTGGAGTACCACACTACTGGCAAGCATGATAGGTCAACTGACAGCTTGCAGGCAGCGGACACACAGGAACTTTGGGTTTGGCACTATCCTGTGTTCGTTCTTTTTTTAGAGAGTTCCATGTTTCAGTCCTCGGCTGACAGTTCGAGGACATCTCACAACTTTCCCTGCAGTGTGCAGATGGGCAGCATTGTTGCCGCGACAGGGTGGTGGAAGGACCACAGAGGCCTTCAACGATGACTTTTTTGCGTGGTTGTTGCGACAGATCCCAGCTATCGAGGATTACCCATATGCCGGGATAGAATTTTCCAGAGATCCAGCAATACCAGTACCTCCTGGTGAGGAGCGAGGGGAGATGGGTAAGTCTCCACCTGTACAGTTTTTTTTTTTTTGCATATGTAATTTTTATGTCTTTTTGATATATATCATGTTTTTGTATAACATAGTTTTTGATGGGTGAATATTGTGTTGCATGCATATGTGGGACCCGTGCGACCGGCCGATTATGCACGGAACCGGCGCCGCCCACGGCCAGAGGCCGCAACTGCCGCCACTGGGGGAGCAGCAGTGGTAGGGAACCTCCCAGCAGGAGAGGCCAAGAGAGTTCTTAGGCGGATTGAGCGGAACTTCACTGCGCTCACTCGCACAGTTCCCATGGTGGAGATAGAGGACTTGTCTCCCTCTTTGCAGACTCATATTGTGGGGGTACCTCGGACATGGGTTCGTTTGTTTAGACGTTTAGGTCAGGTTGTTTTTTAGTATAACAGGGCCCATAGGCCCTGAATAGACTTGTAGACTTTTATGTGCTACGAGCACTGACATGTATATATTTTTTGAGGGCATAAGCCCCAGTGACTCGTTGTGGTTCCCACTTTTTGAGGTGCTTGCGCCCATCTATGTACTCTGAGGATTTTCGAAATGTTTATATATGGTTTTTATTTCTTTTCTGTGTCTTTATGGATTATGTGTGCAAAAATGTATTTACATGTGTATGATCATGATCTTTTTATGTGTGAGCAAGATGCCAATATAAAATGTGATTAGCTAGAGTATCTGTGATTTGATTTAGACTCCTAGGAACATGAAAATATGTAATATAATCAAAGTTGCATTCCAAGAGACGTACCCTAAGGAATCGTCGGTGTAAAGTTGGGTCATGCACTCGGTATATTCTATTTAGTTGTGACACAACTAGTTGAGCGTCTAGATAGACCCGGAGACAAGAGATGCCCAATGACAAAGCATCACGAAGCAACTCAATAACTGCGCTATACACAACAACATTGTTTGTGGTGTCACCTAAGCATATCCCTCTGGAAGATAACAACTGACCCTGTGGTGTAAAGATTACCCAAGCTGCGGAGGCAAGCCTCTGTGTGTGTCGACTAGCACCGTCCGCATACCCAATGAACACCTTGGACTCACTTGACATCTTCCATCGTGATGAAAGATAACATTAATGACACTTCCATGACATGTTTTTCAAAAGAAATGTAAAAAAGTAATAGCACAAAGACTATACATATGTTACAAAAAGTTACCCACAATGACCCTATGAGTAGTACTTCTTGAGGTAGAGCCCATTTCTAGGCTCCGCCAAAGCATTCCCTTCAAAATCGACCAGACGATAAGTTCCCTTCTTTAAAACCTCCTTAACAATGAAGGGTCCGAACCACATGGGTTTAAACTTTCCTGCCCCCAGGGGGTCCTTATCTTGGTCGTAAACCAAGACAAGGTCGCCCTCAGAAAAAATCCGAGGATGAACGGACCTATCATATTGACACTTAACCTTATGTTTATGAGCCTCGTTGGCCAGAGCCACATCACGACGCTGTTCATCAAGCTGCTCAAGGTGTACTAACTGCTCTTCAAGTGGAGAAGTGTCTGGTAATAACTGTACTGCCAATTTCAGAGATGGAATTTGACATTCGATGGGCAAGACTGCCTCCAGTCCGTAAACAAGTTGGAAAGGTGAGAAACCAGTTACAGTCTTAACTGATGTTCGGTAAGCCCATGATGCCGAGTATAACATTAAATGCCAGTTGGATTTGGATGATTTGATGGTTCTTTGTAGCATTGTCTTAAGAGTTTTGTTAACAGCTTCCACTTGCCCATTGGCTTGGGGATAGTAAGTTGATGAGTGTTCTTGTCGTAACCCAAGCTCTGATGTTAACTCGGTCATCATTTGGTTCTGAAAGTGACTGCCATGGTCAGTGACAGTCTCTCTCGGGACTCCAAACCGTGCTATAATTTGGTTAAATAAGAAGAGAGTTGCAGTCTCTCCATCATCTTTGAACGTTGGCATAGCTTCAACCCACTTAGTGAAGTAGTCGACAGCCACAATGATATAGCGATGCCCCCTGGCTGAAGGGGGGTCTCAGGTAGTGTAATCAATCCCCCATTTAGTGAAGGATCGACGGTGATAACATGAAACATGGGAGCTAGATGTGCCCTCATCTTCCATGAGAAGATTTGGCACGGATGGCACTTCTTGACCGACTCAATACAGTCTTTGATAAGTGTGGGCCAGAAGTAACCTGCTCGTAATATTTTTTGGGTTGTTGCCAACCTGGATAAGTGACCGCCACAAGCTCCTGTATGACAATCGTTGAGCACTATGACGGCCTCCTCATGAGTGAGACATCGACGCAAGATACAGTCTACACCTCTCTGATACAACGTATCATTGAGTATGAGATAGTTCTTGGCCCGATGGCGTATCTGCCGACGCTCATCATGAGAAGCAGAGATAGGACACTTCAAATTCTGGAGATAGATCAGTATATCTCCGTACCAAGGGCCTAAAGATTCAATCAAAAACATATCCCCCCAGATAGGCAATTCCTCAGGCACAACGTCACCTGACTCAACCGGAAGCTTCGAGATAAGTTCTGCGAAGACCAATGACTTTTTGGACTTTGCTGAAACAAAGTCTAAGTCAAATTCTTGGAGGATGACCATCCATATACTGATTTTTCCGCCGATAACACGTTGTGTCAACATGTACTGAAATGGATTCACGACAGCTACGACAGTGGTCTTGCGAAACAGAACATAGTGACGGAACCGTTGGACATCATGAACTGTTGCCAACGCAAGATTTTCGAGATGAGTATAATTAAGTTCTGGTCCTACGAGGCCTCATCTCAGGTAATAGATCACGTATTCAAAAAAGGAATCATCTTCCTAAACTAAAACCATGCCTATGGTTGACTCTGCGGCAGCCAGATATAACAGGAAATCCTTGTTATAATTCGGTGGCCGTAGAAGGGGTGCGGTTGTAAGAGCATGTTTCAAGGCATCGAAAGAGCGTTGCGCTGCTTTGTCCCAGAAAAAGGGAACATCTTTCTTCAGTAAACGCATGAAGCCCTTGGTGATTTCGGCATAGTTGGC
>ML801151.1:194183-215509 GCA_009831015.1 Picea engelmannii
GATGAAGCGTCGTAAGAAGTTCGCCTTGCCTTGAAGACTTTGAAGTTGTAAAATTGTGCGTGGGGGGGGGCAACTGGATTATCGCCTCCACCTTGAGAGGATCGACCATGATCCCTGTGGTTGACACTATGAAACCTAACAAACGTCCTGACGTAACGCAAAATCTGCACTTGTTGGGATTCAAGCGAATCCTGAAGTAGCGACAGCGTTCAAAGATGAGTCTGAGGTGTGTAGGATGATCTTTTCGCTTGCGAGAGCGTGATGCTAAATCATCTAGATAGGCCTCGACTATATGTTTGAGGTCGTGAAACGCAAAATACATGGCCCGCTGGAAAGTGGCTCCAACATTCTTGAGCACAAAAGGCATCTTGCGATAGGTGAATGTACCCCATGGACAAATGAATGTCGTCTTGTGTTGGTCCTCGGGTTTGATTTGGATTTGGTTATACCCTGAAAAACCATCCATGAACGAAAAGGCTTCACAACCTGCGCATTCATCAATGATCTGATCGATGACTGGAGTTGGATAATTATCTTTCAGACATGCCTTATTCAAATCACGGAAATCGGTACATACACGAATCGTGCCTTGTTTTTTATCGACCGGCACGGGGTTCGACACCCATTGAGTCAAATGAATAGGGTATATGAACCCAACCTTGAGCAATTTATGAACCTCCATTTTAATCACTGCTGCTTTCCTAGGATTAATTGGACGAAGTTTTTGTCGAACAGGCTTAGCATCAGGATACGTTGTGATTTCATGTTCAACTATTTTCGGATCGATGCCTGGCATTTCCTCGTAAGACCAAGAAAAAACATCGCGGAATTATTTAAAAAGATCGGTGTAAATCTGAATCTCTTCGGGGGAGCTATCTTCTCCGATGAAGACATTCTCCACGATGTCGGGGTTTCGGGAGATATTGATAGGTATTGTGGTAGCGATAGTCACCATATTTTCCTCAGCATAAATATCCTGTCATGGTGATAGTGAATTCTCCTGCCTCAATTCGGTGTAACTCTGGGAGAAAATATGATTTGTGATGAAGATCTTCCCAGGGTTTGTCCAGACCAGTCATTGCTTCGATTATAGCTTCATCAGAAGGCAAGACTAAATCTAACGAATCGATATCGGTAAGAGAATCCTGAGACCAGATAGGCTCGAGGAGTGGATCCAACTCTTGTGTAGGAATCGGATCAGGAGTAGTTGAAGCTTGCTGGACCAAAGAGTACGCTACTTCAGTGACCGACAAGGGCGTGGACATGCCAGCATGCCCTGTCTCATCCATCGTGGTTGATGGGGAAGGAAGAGTCCACGGATCCTGAAAGTAAGTCATGCGAAACGACGAAACATGAAAGATCTCAGCCTTGTGGTGAGTCGATATAAACTGGACATCGCCATGAGGAGGTGGGTAATCGAAAGTACCCATCAAAGATGGGCACAAACCAACTCCTATGTTGACGACACCGACTTGAGGATTATCAACCATGGGAACCGTGGATGCCCCCAAAGCGAGGTCAGGTCGAGAGAAGGATAATTGATCAATAGTCACTATCCGGCCTTCATGTGGAAACAATAAGACTCGAAAGATTGTAGTGACCACCTCTTGCATTGCATAATTCCAACTACGACCTAACAATAGATTGTAGTCGATGGGGGCATCAACTACCTCTACTTCGACGCACACAGTCTTCCCCCCTAACTGCACCGGGAAAGAAGGAATGATGCCATGTGGTCGGAAAGAACGACCATCGAACGCAGTGAGGAGAGTAGGTGACAGAGACAACTCAGGTTGACCAATGGATTTCCAGCATGCTAACGACATAACGCAAGTCGAAGCGCCCTCGTCTACCACCGTGTAGAAGATATTCTGTGTAAAAATTTTCGTGGGATGAGCCACTACTATCTGAAACGCGACATGGTAAGGCAAATGAGGTTTCAAGTCAGTCGTATATAACATGATGGTACCTGGGTTACAAGTCTCAGTAGAGCCTAAAGCAGTCAACAAGGATTTCCTCTAAGCAGGGAAACTTTGGAGGACCTCCAAAGCGGACATAGCACAAGGGGTTTGTGATAAATCTTCCACCACAGAGTAGTTCTAGGCGGCCCTTGCGTTTGGATTGTGAGAAGCGCGCTTGAATGCACCTTTTGGAATGTGTGTCATCGTTTCACCCAACGTCTTCTCGATCTGTAGAGGAAGAGATGGGATCTCGGCTTCTTTTCCCTTCTCAGGGGCGCTTGGTTTGCTATAGTCGTGCGCTCTAGTTGTTATGAAAGCATCACTTTTAACCATGTATACGTTCACGGAAGATGAATTGTTTGGAGGAGGGAAGGTTTCTGAACTGCCCCCTTCAGCACTTGCAGAGGCTTGAGTTAAATTTTGCCTATGCTGAAAGGGATTAGTCAACACGGCTTGTTGTTGTTGTGTGACAAACTTCTGGGCCTCTGCAAGTCGAGGACAGAGATGGGTCGGGTGGTCTTCCACACATAAGTTGCACGGATACCTTGCCTTCCTCTTTTTTGTGGTGCCCTCGCCAGCATTATCAATTGGTTTTTTATCCCCCTTACTCTTTTTACGTTGTTTTTTCTTCCCTTCAGGCTGCTAGTTGGCCTTTGGGTTAGTCGTCTACACAGAGTGTACTTCCGACGTTTGAGTAGGAGGAACAGCCAAAGCATTAGTTTGGATGGCCGCTGAGTGTTGTATAGATAACTGTTGCAATTGTTTTGTCAATTGCTCAGCGGGCTTGGTTTGTGTCGAACCAACGATACCATCGGCATGTGGTCTGACTCTCTGTCTGGTTTTATCCAGAATCGATTGTGGTGCATCCGGTAGGATGTTGTACAATAGACCAGACTGAGAATAGATAAGCTCAAACTGTTAAGCCCTCATGATGGCATCCTCCTCGGAGAAAACCCATGAAGTCACGACGTCTTTGGATAACTGCAGAACTAAAGACTTAAGGAACCACTCAAGCAGGAATGATGGTGGGACGGGTACCTTGATAAGGCTCTTTCAGCATCGCCACTCTCGAATATGATATGAGATATGGTCTGTTGTTGTCTGCTCGAAATTGGCTAGCAACTTTGTGCCGGCATCGTATCTTACAAGTAACTGGAAATGGTTAAGGAAGGCCATCGCCAGTTCGCCAAAAGAAGAATATCGTGAGCGGTCGAGCTCGATGTACCATTTCACGGCACTCCCAATAAGAGTGCGTTGAAACAATCACAACTGGACGGAGTCATCTTTCAGTGAGTTAGATGAGCACCATAGGTGGAAAGTAGTCACGTGATCACCTGGATATTCGTTAGGCTTGGCCTCGAACTTTGGAATGTTCAAAGGCAACTTCGTTGGCATAGGAGGCCAACGCGGATCGTGACAGATAGGATCATTTAACAACCGTGTCAAATCTGGCAAGTGTAACGTCGCCAAGAAGGGTAGTTTAGGTTGTTGTTGATAGCCTGGAAAAAGGGGTCCTGGAGTTTGACTGGCACCAGGTTGCCAGGAAAAGTTTGGCTGCTAGCCCGGGTTCTGGTAGAAACCATGGCCCTGACCAGCGTAAGGGTTCTGCATCTGTGGAGACATCATTGGCTGATTCCCCATGAAGGACATAGGATGTTGGGCATTCATCCTGTTCGACGGACTTTGGGACGGATTACCCCATGCCGGTCCTGATGGAAGAGGCATAGAAGTTTGTCCGGGTTCCATTGGCTGTGGAAAGAATTACCCCAGAACGACATTCTAGAGGATGGAATGGATCCTTGTGCTGAGTTCCAAGGTCCTGGTATATGTGCCCCCAGCGCAGGAATAGTACCCTGTGTCGGAGTGGACTGTCCAAATATGGGAGTGCCTCCAGATGGGAAAGCAATGGGTGTGAACATGTTGTTACCAAACGTCTCGTTCCAAACAAACAGTGATGAACCTACCGACTGAGTTTGCGCAGGTGTTCCTTGACTCCCGACTCCAAGTGAACTTGTGTGTGTAGGCTGCCTGGCGGACTGTTGATGCATACCACCAAGCGAAGGGGACGAAGGAGGAATATGACCTCCAGCGTAAGGAAAAGCATTGAAAGGGACAAGAATGCCCCCAAGTTGACCCTACAGAGGAGCGTTAGAGCTCCCCGCCCCCAGACCCAAAGTCTGTAAAGTGGAGTAAGTGAGTGCAGGACTGGTACCTGAACTAGGCATACCGTATGAAAACGGAGGGCCTGTCGCACTAGGTGTGTAAAGAGGTGTGGCCGCCGCGATAGATGGGGTCGGTCCACTGTGTGACGTAGTTGCGGCCGAGACCATGGTGGCCCGAACCGTCGACAAAGGTAAGTTAGGAGAAGCTTCTCCTGTGGTAGCAACAGTGATGGGAATGGAAGAGTTCCCAGTTGAAGTAACAGAGTTTGGTTCCATCACTGGGTTAGGCACTGATAGGCGTTCGTAAAATTGAATTGGCACAATAATGTCTGGCCAAGTATCAGTGTTTGAGGTTTCAACTGATCCAAGATTGGTGGTTGATTCCTCCAGGATTTTTTCGGGCGCAAAAGCCCCGGTTGCTTTGAAAGACCCTCGTTGGTCTAGCTTCTGCCTCAAAGGTGGCGGGGGTGGCTCCAGTATAACCGGCGGCAGGCCGAGAAGCCTTCGTGACCAGCGGAGCTCTGAATCCTCCACTGTGTGAGAAGATTCATGACACGCTAAGGTATTCTACACGAACAAACAGTAACACTCACTAAAAGAAATCCCCTAGAAGATAAATCAAGCAAGCACTAAACTAGTTGGAAGAACAGTTACAACAACCAATACTAGAGAAAATTACCGGTGCAAGTGAAACTCGAATACGGAAGCACCCTCTGGGTATACTCTGCAAAGTGTGGCTCGATGTCTATCCTAGGTACCATGGTATACCCCCGCAGTCACCCGTGTATGTCCCTAGAAAAGATTGGCAACTATTTTGCCAGCATGTGAACAGTCACCAGGCGGGTACAGTCGATAGTCGGGTAGACCACAATGAGTAGGGTATCAAGCCCGAAACCTGTCAAGGGTATCGAGAGCAAATGGTTCGGAAGAAAACTAAGGACCCCAAACGGATTTGAGACCCACGAATCCCTGTGGCAAATGAAAACGACGGAATCCCTTAACAAATCCTCTATATGTGTTCTCCACTACGCTCAGTCCATCTTTGGAGGGGTTATCTCCACTACCTTTCCTTACACGACCTCGTGTTTAACCCCTGTGTTAGAGGGGGGTCCCGAATAACTTTCTGTAACTGGACTTCTACACTCCCTATTGACAGACTCCAATGTTTGGTTTGAGTGGCCTTGGAGAATTTACTCTCCAACCTATTCCAAGGCCCTAGTCCTGAGCTAGTGTATGCACCCTTCAAACAAAAAGTCTAGTTAATTTTAATTAGCGTTGCTTTTAATGGGCTTTTTAAGTCACAAGGTATGAAAGTGAAACTGATGGTGTGTAAAAGACTTAAAGCAAAATGAACAAGAAATGCTTGGAAACAAAAGCTTTTACAAACAATGCAAAAACCAGCAACTTTTCAACAAGAAAGAATTCTTTTCTTTTCAACTTTCCTAAGATTTCATGCAGCAAACACCAAGTAATTTCACTCAGATCTGTGAGCTACTTATACTCTAAATGCAGTGCAAGAACTTACGAAACGAGACTTCTTCCTAGCTACTGATGCAACAACACAATCCTGAAACCAAGAAGAAAATGACAAAGAGAAATTTTTATTTTTTTTAATTGCAAAATGAAGCAATAAAGGAAAAATGACGACAAGCACAAAACCAAGAAAACAAAATAAAGTTCTGGCTTAAAGAGCAGACCGCAACGAACCAGAGCAAAGATGCACAAAAGCAATCAAGAAAGCACCAATTCTAACACTTGTCTAAAAACCATAAAACAAATAAATTTTTTTTTCTTTTTTGTCTTTTCTATCAAAACATCAACTAAAAACATAGGCCAAGGAAAATATGCCCTAACCTGCTGACTGTGTATCCCCAAACTCTAAACCCCTGAGAGGAGATCTTCTCACCACAAGAGGGGATGACTACCCCACCCAAGCTGAAAAGCTACCAACCAAGCCCGCGACTGTCACCAAAACAACACACGTGCAAACGCGTGCTGAGCTATAACAGCGCGCGGGTACCCACGGGCTAGACTTGAACAGGCCGCGGGTCTGTATAAAGGCTAATATAAAACAACACACAGGAAGCCCAGACCTAAAAAAGGCCTCTGGTATTGACAACTAGGGTCTCCAAAAGGCTTGGATGCTTCTATTTTAACAGAAAAGGAAAAAATAAATGCAAAATCAAACACAATAAAGCAGACTGAAAACAAGACAGTAAACCAGCAAAACCCAGACAGGATCCAGAAAGCCCCCCTGAGAAGGTAAACTTCTGACTGGGAGGAGGAGACTGCCTCTCTAACTTTCTAGATACTACACGCTACAGAAACCACTGCAGCAAGTGTTCAAACGTGGGTTGCAGAAGGTTAGGGCGTGGGTTACACGCAGGCAGGCCTTCTGCAGGCCGCGTGTACCTCTGTGTGTCCCGATAATAAATGTCAAGCCACAGTCAAGGAAAAACTGGTATTGATAACCAAGTTCCCTGCTAGCTTTTGACCTAACAAAAAACAAAAAACAACAAAGAAACAGAAAACTCAACTTCTTTGAACTACCCAAGAACCTTTAACTAAATCTGGGAAACCCTAAGAGTAAATCTCCCCAGCGCAGTCGCCAATTCTGTTGTGGGGAAATTCTACCCTACGGACTAACAATCTAGGGCTTAAACTTGCATGCAGATCATGACCCTTCAGAAATTACTTTTAACCTTCTACCCCAAACCTAAAACCCTTTTTCACATGCAAACATGGAAGGAACCAACTAACCTTTTTATCGTCGTTTGGTGTAGATCCTTCGTTGCAGTTTATCCCCTTGCTTCTGCTGCTCCTTCCAAAAAGCGATCCTGCAATCAAGACAAAACTATGCATGCATGCTATTGTTCTACTAGAGGGTTAGAGATTAAACATAAATCAAATGAAACACATAAGACTCGTGCATTTGGGATGGGAAAAGTATATTTTTATTAATCTCAAGATGAATCAACTTACAATGATTATAGATATCGGCCACCGTTCCTTGATCCTGATCCTGGGCTCCTCCTCTTCTTTGTCCTCCAACTGCTTTGTTTGAATTCTCCTAAAGCTTGAGGAAAGGATAAAGGGTTGGGAAAAAACAGATTCGCCAATTGGGCAGAGTTTCTTTGTTGTGATTTTCCTCCTTTGAATAGTACCCCTACCCCTTCTTTTATAGGCTAGAAGGAGCTAGGGTTTTAGATGAACTCTCGGCCATGCATGGCCGGGAGTTCCAGTTAACTCACCCAAATATTTTCGTTTCGTCGGCAACTTTCCTGATTTTTTTCTTTGTTAGGTAAACGCGGGCTGTAATGGGCCAGCCAATGTTCCAACGCGTGCAGCAAAAGGCCTGTCAGCATTCCAACATGCCCAGTAATGGGTTAGGGCGCGGATTACCTATTTTAAGAGGTTTTTTAAGAGTTTGTTCAGCATGGCTTTGGCAATGAAGGGAAATGAGTTGGCCTGATGCCAGGTAAGCATGGATGGTGCAATTTAGGGTTATAACAATGCCATATGGATTGTCTCCACAAAACAATCCATATTTCCCTTTTCCTGGTCCTCCCCAGTTGGTTTCTCCTCCACCAGGACAACCACATACCGGTGTTAATTTTGTTCATCCCTCTCCCATTCAATAGGTTCATACTTTTGAACAGTTGAACACAGAAAATCCATCTCATCAGCTGAATAATGCCAAGAAGAAAGAGAAAAATCGAAATAATAACAACCCGGGACCAGGAGGAAATAACCCCCAACAAAACCGTCCTAGTGAAGGAAACCAAAACCGCTAGGGGGGAAACAATAAAAATAAACCATGACAAGGGATGAACAATAACCTTAGAAATAACTTCCCTTGCACTCTATGTAGTGAGTATGGACATTATACTCACCATTGCCCCCAAATTGTCGATTACAAATGGATGAAAGAATCCATGAACATGCAACGCCCTCTGGCATCGCCTGCCCCTCAACAGGCCCCACAAAATTATTTGCAGCCACCACCTCCATCCATTTTGCAAAAACCTATTCCACACCAAGGTGTGATGAATACCCAATAAGAGATAAATGTGTCCCCACCACAAATGGGGCAATATCAAAACCCAGGTCCTGGAAATCTGATCGATCGCAATATCCTCCTTACCATCGAAGAAGATATTCTTCTACAAACACGCGGTCTTCAATAAGGCCTACCTCCTAAATATACCCCAACCACCTCAGAAGCATCTCCTGCTACAGTTGGACAACCATTGATGAACCAAACCCTCTTATACCCTGCATGCCTTTACGATGAAATGTACATAACCCTCATGCTAGGGAAACACGTAACTACAATTTGGTCGATGACTTAACACAGTCTCCTACAACCATTTTTTTGTTGGAGGTCCTCCAAACCTATCGATCACAGTGAAAATATTTTCTTTCCTCCTTGGGGTCATTCGACCCAGCTGATACTCGACTCATCACCTTTGATCTAGATAGCGGAGAACCATGCCTCCGTGCCCTGGTATAATTTTAGATACCATTTAATATACAGAACATCATAGTTCATAGGTACATCCACATGCATCATGTCCAAAGTGGTATGGCAGAAACTCAGTTCACTTGAGCTAGTACCATCTTCCATCACCTTGAGAGCTTATGACAGTTGACCATCATCCCCTGAAGGGCTCTTCCAAAATGTCCCTGTAGAAATTGGGGGAAAAACCATCCTCATTGACATTGAATTTATCGATGCCCGAATTGATTACAATATCTTGTTCGGACGTATCTACATGTATGCTATGAAGGCGGTATCCTCTTTTGTGTTTCGTACGATGATGTTCCCCCATTACAAGAAAATCGTCACCATTGACCATCTTACACATTACGAGCCCAATCATTCTACCAACATTGATAACATCCTCCCCCTTTCTCGCACTAGCTCGGATGCTTTTTCAGTCATCAACATTGGTTCTGGAATATTCAAGGACACATCCTTGTTAGGGATTTATCATGGATAACCACCTCTACTCAACCCTTCTATTTCATCTCAAGTGTGTGTGGTGTCTTCCAAGAGAACAGATATCAGAGACAATACTCCTCTCATTGAGGCCCCTCCCCACATCGAAGTTCCACCAATCGGAGAACCACTACCTCATGAATTCCCTGAAAACACCACCGCACCACTTATCCCAGATTCCCCCCAACCCAAAGGGAAAATCTCAGCACTGGGAAACAGTCCCCTAGGCCATTACCCAAATCCCCCTTTTCTACCCCCCACTTGGAGTCCAAGCATTCCGGGTAGTTTCTACTCTCACCCTTCCCAACATGGTTCTTATCATCCCTGTATGGTATCTGCATCCACCTGCTATGGTTCCTCCACCATCTCTCCCTCCTCAAACAAAGGGATTACCGATGCAAATCCCAAAACAGGCTCCTACCACACCACCCTCACCCCTAACTGGAGGCAACACCACCACCACTAGGGGCAGATGAAGGAATAATGATCCCATAGCTCTGATTCCTCCACGAGTTCAACCTCCTTCTGTACTATGCAAAAGAGAAGGACACCCCACTAACATATTTCCTACTCTTCCCAAGTTACGCAATCTTATCCAGCTCCCCAAAGCAGCCTCATTGCTTACTACTCCACCAAGTACGTCCACCACTACTATGGAGTCCTCAACCACATGCAAGAAAGGGTTGCACACCAATTTTGTGTGTGCCATATGCTCATAATATGGCCATTACACTCATCATTTCCTAGCTTTACCTCAATTCCACCAAACATTAGCTGCAGTACGCCACACATCTCGGCATGAGCCCCCTCAGGCTCTCCCTATTGAGGCTCATATTACTGACATTATTTATATTTCGTCATCAGTCCCCAAGCGAATGAGATACCATCTGCAGTATCATGACATTTGGTTTATGTCCAGTGAGCCATCACACCCAGTACACGATATCCCTTCTACATCCTCACCACTTGAGCACAATCACACTTACCCATTAATAGCTCCCCCTGCCATCTCCCAGGATCCCCTATATTCTTGCATTTTCCACTGCAACGAAGATATATTGGAGGAACTAACTACCCTTGATTTCCCTTAGAATGTGCTCCATCATCGATCACTTTTCCTCTCACAAGAGGTCTTTCACCCTCCTTATCAAGCCTCCCTATGTGCGATCGAAACCAAGGATTTTATTCCTCCAGGGCATATTGACTGGTTCAAAAACCATATCCCTGCCCCTGATGCTTTTGAAGAAGGAAACATGGCCAACATCATCCCCATAGTCAAAATTGAAATTTCCATTAAACCAAACATCGTATAACAGATCACCATTGGCACCGCATGCTCCCCTAAAGAAATCATTTCTTATAAATCTCTCCTCCAAGAATACCGGGATATTTTTGCTTGGTCATATACAGAGATGTCGGGCCTTGATCCTTCTATAGTTTAACATCGAATCGACACATGGTCAAACATCGCCCATGTTCGTCAAAAGCAACACCCCCTACACCCATCCAAAGTTATAGCTATCAAAGCCAAAATAGGCAAGTTACGTGCAATTGGGTTTATTTACCCCATTATGTACACTTCTTGGGTCTCCAACCCCGTCCCTATTAACAAAAACCAGGGAACTATTCATGTCTGCACAGAATTTTGCGACCTCAACCACGCATGTCCCAAAGAAAACTTCCCAACCCCTTTCATCGACCAAATCATCGATGATTGTGCTTGACATGAAGCATTGTCCTTTATGGACCGGTTCTCTATCTATAATCAAATTCAAATTCACCCGGCAGATTAGTACAAAATCACTTTTACAACCCCTTGGGGTACCTTTTCTTATCGTGTCATGCCCTTTGGACTCAAAAACTCTTGTGTTGCGTTTCAATGGGACATGACCTATGTTTTTCACGATCTTGATCACATCATCCTTGCTTATTTGGATGACCTCACTGCTTGATCCAAAAAGAGAGCCCAACATTTAGACGACTTACACATCGTTTTCCAATGATGTCGCCAGTATAATATCCTCTTGAACCCCCTCAAGTGTGTATTCTACGTCATTTTCGGACGCTTCCTTGGGTTCATTGTCTCCCAAAACAACATCACTGTGGAACCCCTCAAGGTCCAATCCATCACAGATATTTTACCACCTAATACTTTGCGCCAACTTCAGATCTTACAAGGCAAATCCAACTTCGTATGTCACTTTTTCCCAGACTACGCCACTCGCGCACATGGTTTCCTCCACTTACTACATCATGATATCCCATTTCAATGAGATGAACATTCTCAATCATCTTTTGATGATTTAAAATCTTCCCTATCCAATGCCCCTTTAATTAGTCCTCCAGACTATCATTGCGATTACATCCTCTACTTATCAGCCTATGTTGTTTCAATCACAGGAGTCCTCATCCAACTAGGGGATGATGGGTGTGAACATGTGATTTACTACATTATTAAAAATCTTTCAGGACCACCCTTGAAGTATAATCATGATGAGAAACTTGAGTTAGCAGTTGTCCTCACAGTCCAAAAACTGTGACATTACATACTACTTCGAACGACCAAGGTCGTAGCAGATTCCAACCCCATTCGATACTTTCTTAGTCAACAGTAGATCCACAACAAAATTGCCCGATGGATCATTATCCTCCAGGAATACGATCTAGATTTCTCTACTCCCAAAAGCAAGAAATCTCTGGTCTTAGATTAACTCCTTACGACATTTCCCTCAGATGCCAAAGCTTCCTCCATTAACAAGGATTTCCCGGACGAACACCTCTTCTTGATTCCCTCCGATGACCCCTGCTACAATGACCTCCTCATCTACCTTCGTACACAGAAGTTTGGGTCTCACTTCTCTCAAGATGACCGTCGACACATTCTCCATCAGGCTCCCCAATACCTCCTCATCGAGGACATTCTCTACTGACGCGGGGTCGATACCATCCTTTGGTGATGTCTTACCATCAACAAAGCCGACAGAGTCTTGAATGATTTCCACAACAATGCTTGTGGTGGTCACCTCTTGGGTATGTACATTGCCCAAAAAATCATTCAAGAAGGATACTTCTAGCCCACTTTGTTTCATGATTGCATCCACGTTGTCAAGTGGTGCAATAAATTCCATCTTTATGTGAACAAAGCACGAGCTCCACCAGCTCTTCTAAATCCAATAATCATAGTCAGCCCCTTCTATAAATGGGGCATAGACTTCATGAATTTCCATCCTCCATCCAGTAATGGACACAAGTACATTTTTCATGGCAGTAGATTATTTTACCAAATGGGTCGAGGCCATGCCCACATTTAACAACACTGTTGATACATTAGCACGTTTTTTCTTCAACCATGTCATTACCTGGTTCGGAGTCCCACGACAGTTAGTTTTTTATCATGGTAATCACTTTGAGAATGAGATCTTTATAGAACTCTCCTCAAAGTTAGGCTTCACCCATGAGTTTTCCTCCCCATACTACCCTCATTCCAACAGACAGTTCGAGGTTGTCAATAAATTCCTCAAAACCATGCTACAACGCATTGTCAATAACTATAATACCAACTGGAATCATATGTTGTTTTCCTCTTTATGGGCCTATCACACAGTAGTCAAAACTGCCACCGGTTTTACACCATTCCACCTCGTCCATGGGATCAAAGCCACCCTCCATGTCGAGTGAGAAATCCCAACATTACGCACTTCCATAGAGCTCTTACCTGACACTACTCCAATGGAACAACACATGTTGACCTTAGAATCACTTGATGAAGACCTTCGCTCTTCATTACAACACAACAAGGCAGCTAAAAAATGGTCAAAATCCACCTTCGACTGCCATGTCAACCTTCGCTCATTCAACGATGGTGATCTCGTGTTAGACTATGATATCTCCCACGACACCATAGGCCATAGGAAATTTAAGTCATTATGGAACAACCCCTTCATCATCCAACATTGCCTCACTAAAGGCGCCTACATCTTGGCCTCTCCAGAAGGCTTCCCTCTCAAGGAACCCGTCAACGGGTTATAATTGAATAAATTTTATGCCTAAGAGTATACCCCCTACCTTAGGTTTCTCTTTGTACACATTTGTAGAGTTTTTAGTCTTATTTACTGCCACCACTCCTCATGTCTAATCCATCACCTATGTTATTGATATATGCATCATCCCTAAACCTACCACATTGGTTACATTGAGTGTGCCAGGTGGTGGACCCAGAATCTCGCTTCGACCGCTTGGGCCCTCTATACCCCCTCCAATATACTACTCCATTGTAGTGGCATATGATTAGGCCCGGCCACCAACAACCAATATGAATATGACGTCGTCATTGGTCTCCTCGTCGATCCCAGTCACCACCATATTCGTCACCTTAGTGTTCTATTAGATTCCCAACTTGTCATCCTACAGCTCAACAACGTGTATCATGTTCATGATCCTTGCCTCTTTCAAAAATACCTGCAAGTTAGACTCCTATATTGCAACTTTGATTCCATCACATTTACACATATTTCAAGAAACCTCAATCAAGTATCAAATCACATGGCTAACCTAGTATTAGATTGGCATTTATCACATTAAAAACATCATATACATAGCATCATACATTTGTCAACACATAGAAATAGGCATCGTACATCATAAAACACAAAACACAAAGACAAGAATGATCAAAATATATCCATCATATATATCATCAAGGTCATAATTGTTTTACAAAAATAGATATACAATTGCCCATAGGCCCATGAGTCCCCTCATCCCTATGAGTACAAAAATGGAGGTATTAAATACCCTATACAAAAATCGGGCTCCCAAATTCGTACATACAAACTCGACACTCAAGGTGGCCCTCAAGCTCCCCCACCAGGTCCTTTGTCAGCCAAAGGTGCCCCACCAGCTGGGGGACCTCTCGCTCTAGGAGGAAGTCGACCAGTCATCGCTTCCCCCTCCATTGTTTCTCTATGGATCAATGCCCGCCACTCTATCGGTACCCCCACACATTGGTCCAGGACCTCCTTGTCCTGGATGTGGACCCATATTCCATCAGGAACACCCTGAAGGACCCGCTCGAACCGTTGATGCGTATCCTCTACCATGGTCACCACGTCTCCTTATGGCTCTCTGGCTAGTCTTGTACCGGCATCATCTCGTCGGTGCCTCTACCCAACCCTTGGATTTGTGAGCTCCGATTGATCCATCTCCCATCAAGCTGACTCCTAGATGACCTCGTCCTCGGGGTCCAACATCTACAAAAAAACATATATATATATAATGTCAACATCCATATACATGTCTGATAAATACTATATACCAAAATCAAAATAAACAGATAAAACATGTAACTCTCTGGTCCAAGTCCTCCCCAGAAGGTAGCACTGTGTCTAGATCCTTCCTATAGTCCATACCCACATATGGATATTGCATAATCACTTGTGTCATCTATCGCCACACTTGAGCCACCGTGGTCCTGAATTAGTGGCAACCCTCCCCTCCTCCATGTCAGGCCAACACATGTGCTCATCGCATCAATTGCGGCTCTTGTCGTGACGCTGGCTCTAGAAGAATCTGTGGGAAAAAAAGAGGCACCCTCTCCAAAAACCAATCCACCAAAATAGACCTGAATGCAAAGTCACTGGAGTCAACACACCGACATCGGTTCAACTGTGTCATCATCTGGGTGTGCATCAGCACACCCCATGCAAATAGGTCCCCATCCACGACCTCCTCCACCAACCTCAGCTGACTACTAGTGATCCGTTGAGTACCCAAATATTCGTAGATCCTCACCATCATGGTCGTGATGCACTCGGTCAACAAGTCATCGATGGCCTCAATCCGGACGACTGAACCTGACATAGGGTTCGACCCAAAGAAATTCCAATCCATCATAGTCTCCACCCTATCCTCCCTTGGCATATGGGGATCAACAGCTAGTTCCCTCCCATAGAATGGGAGTCCCGTTAGAAAGTACACATCCTTTGTCAAAGAGAATGCCAACTTCTCCCCCCTCACCACAAATCATTGTAGATCAGTGCTTCACATCTTGATAAAAAAATATAGAAATAACTCTTATGACCATATCAGAGGGCAGTCAAAAAACTTGAGCAACCCACAGGCTACCAAGTGTCTGCGTACACTCGGTTGTGCCCTCGCAGTTGGTCCCAGTCCCTCTCTCGCCAATGGACCAAAATCATGTTGTAGGCTCTATTGATCACCTGCATCCACCCAGAACCATCTAATCAGCCACATCATCCATCAAAACAATCAAAAATATCAAAAAATAATACACCCCTTAGCCTGCCCACAATGCGCGGCTTTCCCCCATACAGTTGTGCATCTATGCGTGACTATTCTTCAGAAATCTGCGTAATAATGTGGAGTTGTCTCTTCCACAGGGACGCATGGGTGTGCACCTGTCAGTCAAAAAAGAGTACATCCAATGTGATCCTATCTAACCAACCCTTTCACACATGTGCGCAACTGTCTCAGGCACAATCGCACATTGTGTGTGGCGTTTCCCAACACAGTCACGCATTTATAATGTGCGACTATCTTGGAAAAACTTGCACATAATGTGTGGGAAACTAAGTTCTACTCGCGGACACATGCATAGGTAGTCTCCCTTTTCCTGTGCACTTATGGTCCCCTACCCTTAAAAACCCCTATACGACCCTTCGTACAGCCCCTACCTACAATTTATGAACTGTACAAAATGTAAGACGATAGGGCCAATAATATATCTCTCGACGCTCCTAGATCGGTAGCCTCACACTCTCATAATCTCAAAATCTCCTCGCATCTCTCTTGCCACATCAACAATAGTGACAGGTACCAATGAGGTGGCATTGTGGGCCCACCATCCATATATATCCCCTTTTTCCCAACTTCCACACTCTATTAGAGGAGCCTAGATCATATGTTTTCCGATCCATTCTCATCCATGAGATCCTGATCCATCCATCTACACATCCACATTCTCCAGGTTATCATCTGCACTTTTCCCCGGAGGAGCATTTTTTTCACGCCATGTTTAGGTACGCATGCTCACTTTCAGTTTTATCAAATAGTTGTTATATGTTCTTTATCATCAGATATTGTTCACGTCAGGTATTTGGTTTTTATGTGTCCAGGTACTTGTTCAAAAATCTTACAACCCCTTGAGGTATATGTACGACACTGGCATATAGTTACTCCCTCTGTTAAATTTCATATCCCAGACACACCCTCTGACATTTACTTTTAGGGTTCTTACATTTGGCTCTGCAATATCTTTACCTCTACAATATTTTGGCATTGTCATCTGATAGCACTCTCCACCACATGAGTTGTCCCATTCATAGTTCCCTGTGGCAATTTGAAACTCATGTTGATTTCACCCCTTAGGGTTGGGAGTCTCGATGGTCTGTTTCACACTTCTGAGAATGAACCCCATACTTCTTCTCATCATATTGCTAACCTTCCCAATGGATTCTTAGGTCATATCATCTTACAATTGGTTCTATTCACTGCACTCCTGCAGTTTCATTATCCCTCCATCTCATCCACCATCAGTTTTCCCATCTGCAGATTGTCCTCCATCCACTTACCTCATACAGAAACCCACCCATGGGGCCCCTACCCTCCACCAGTTCTCTTTCACAAACTTGCGCTCTAAACAGGCCAAGCCATCTTTCACTATGGCACCCATTTCTATATCTGTATACTCAACCCAAATTATTATTTATTTCTTTGGTAATTGTATCAAGCCCTTGTTTCTAGCATATACATAGATTTTTACTCATCATCCTTGATGGCCTTCTTTTACCTGGAAAAGAAATCCATGTCACCCTTGGTTGGGGCATCCACCCTTTTTTCATATCGAGATCATTAACAAGCCCCAAGTATCCCAAATCCATATACACACAATATCTGAGTTTTCCCACTTTGTTAGCCTCCAACATAGTTTAACCCCATATCTAATCGTCCCCCTAATGCTAGATCCAGTTTTACGGTTTTTTCCAATCATCCCTCAACACCCCAACCAAGGGAATTCTTGAGTCCCACAACATCCTAAATTCCTTCATGTTACTCGTCGATACCTGATATCATCTATTACTCAATGGATTTCAAGCAGCCCTTAGATTCTTGGCATCGCATCTCCCTTCATGTCGACATCATCACAGTTTCCAGAAGGGTGGAAGTATCTTGACTCTCATTACCTTTTCAATGAGGAGTCTCAGATGACATAGAGAGAATCATCATTTCTTTTTGATTCTGTTGACCCCCATAAAATTCGACTTCAACAAACTCTCATGTTAAGGTGGGTCTTACTATGTGACCATTGCAGTTGTTTCATACCATCCAAAGACCTCTGAAGTTGATAGGCCATCAATGCCTATGAGTCATCGACACCTCTTACAGTCGTCCATTACTCACTTCAGATCCATTTCACCAGTGAAAACTGTCATCTGTCATTATCAACCACCTTCGAGGGTGTTTCATCTATCTACACCATCATATATCTTCAGTTATAGTCCCACATTTTGGTTTCATGACACGAGCATGGGGCATGCTCGCCTCGTTTGTATACATATTTTATTTTTTTCCCTCTCCCTCTAGCAGATCGCTCTTGCATTTCCTCTCTCCACTCTTCCTTACAATGGCACTCTTAGTAAAAGAAACATTTATGTATTTCGGCTATACATATGCTCCTAACCTCACACATCAGGGGGAATTTGTTATCATTGAAAAATCGTATGTAGCATTTCACACAATGGTTGAAGAAACACATCAATGCCAACAACAATTAGTCCACCTACAACACCACAATCCATCAAAAAGGAAAACACTATATACTTGATTCAAAAATCAAAGTGTGCAAATTCATGAAAGGAAGCGTGCGCACAGTGTGTAGAATGCGCAGGATAACACAGCCCTCAATGCGCACTATGTGCAAGATGTGTGACTGATTATGAGAAAAATCACACACTTCTCATGAACAACACATTTATGAATCTTGTTGACCTCTCAACCACTTCTAGTTCGACCCCCAACACGATTTGACACTCAGATCTGGGCGAAATCTATCTTGGAGACTGGTCAAGGGCTAGGAAGTGCCCTAAAAGGCCCCTTGTTCACACTATGAACTAGTTGTATCTTTCCATGAATGGACACTATAAATATGTGCCATGGGTGTGCTAGAAAAATAAGAAATTCAAGGTATTGTTATGCTGCAAGAATTCTTCTTGCATAATCCTCTTTTCTCTTTGAATCATTCAATCACTATAGCAAGGGCCATTCCACTCATATCTTGAGAGGATTGGCATTGTATTTCTTCACCATTGTCACTTTCCATTGCATGAATAGAAGAGATCTCTACTAGGGAACTCAAGAGCCCTCCCAAGGAGGAAGAGGGGATTCATAAGTCCCTACCTTTCTCTATGGTGTTTAGCCTATCAATATATTGATCCATTGCTAGCTATATGATGGTCATTTTTTCCTTTTCATGGTTCTAGTTCTTGCAAGTTTCTCTAACATTTATTTATTTTTTGTTTTTGTTTTTTTATTTCCTTGTTTCATGTGTATTTGGTTATTTGATCAACTCACAAATCTCTGTCTTGTTTAGATGACATAACTAAGCAGGAAAGTGTTCTGTTTTTTCTCACCCATGTGACAAAACCAACACAACATATTGGCGACCATACTGGGAACGACATCAAATTCCTCCCTATTTAAGTCTTGAGAGCACTTCTTTCTAATTGTTTTGATATGTAGGTACCAAAACTGGCCTAGTCCAGCCTTCCAAAGTCAAAGTTCAGAGCCAAGGCAAGAGAATTTCACTTAGAAATTTTTTTCCCGACGCGTGACAAGAAGTGTATGGCTTTCAAGGCACATAGACGTGCACTTTGTGCACTATCCATAACATGTTCTAAATGTTATTTTGTTTATGTCGTCATCCTTTATCCTGACTTGGTGATAACCAGATCTCAAGTATAGCATAGAGAAAAAAAATTCTCCTCCAACCTGGTCAAAGAGATTGTTGATTATAGGTAAAGGGTATTTGTTTTTAATCGTCATTTTATTCAATTGACGATAATCATTACACAATATTAGCATTCCATATTTCTTTTTAAGAAACAAAATTGGTGCTCCCCATGGTGAAACACTTGGTCTGATGTATTCTTTATCTAACAGTTCCTGTAACTGAATTTTCAGTTTTGTTAGTTCAATAACACTCATTCTATAAAGGTGCCTTTGATATTGGGGCAGATCCAGGTAGTAAATCAATAGAGAAATCTATTTCTCTCCTTGGAGGTAGTTATGATATTTCTTCTACAAATACATCTTTAAATCCTTGAAGGACTGCAAAGTCTTCCAAACTTGGTTTGATTTATTTTTCCAAAATATTGGTTACTTGAATAACATATACTTTGCAACCCTTATTAATATATTTCTTGAATTGCATTGTTGATATTTGTCTAACAGAAACTGGTTTTTTTATTCCCTGTATTTTTCTCATTGTATTATTTTCATCCTTGTACACAAATGACTTTTCATAACAGTTCAGTATCACTTGATGCCTTTCTAACCAGTCCATTCCAATAATTATTTCATACGACCCTAAAGGTAACACGTTCAGATTTAAATTTGCATTTTGACCACTTATACTAAGTTCACAATCATAAACAAATTATGTCACCTTTCTTTTTGTCCCTGTTGCTAACTGTACCAACCAGGATTTAGTATTTTTTACCTTCTTTAACTTGTTTGATTATACTAAGGTTGGAGTAATATAACTTAAACTAGTTCCTGGGTCAATTAGTATAGATACATTGTTGTTATGAATTTTACCTTCAACTTCCACAATAATGGATTGATGATCTTCTTGCCTTCCATTCAAAGCTGCATTGATATTATGAATCCTTCTGCCAATATCTCCAACTGTTGAAGCCTCTTGAAGGTTGTGAACTGGAGTTTTTATTGATGGGTTTAAGCATGGAGAATTTCTCCACCGGTAGGGTTCTCCACACTCCCAACATTTCAACTGTTCTCCGAGACTGTCCACTATCTTCTTGAATCCCAAATTAACTGGTTGATTTCCCTCTGAGTATGTTGTGTGTTAGAGGGATAGTCCTTGCTTTGACATCCTTTAGTCATGTTATGGAAAGGGGCCGGTTGGAAAACTTTCTTGCGTTGATTCAATTTATCCTGCTTCTTATCTTTCCATGCCTTAGGAGTTTCATATCTTTGTTTATATTGTTCATAACACATTCTGGCCTTCCTAAATACCTCCTTCAAAGATTTAGGATTATCAAATTCAATTATATATTTATAAGACTGTGGTAGACAACTCAAGAACCTTTGAATATTTACCTTATCTTATTTGATATAAGGCACAAACCTCAACAGATCTAGAAGTTTATTAATTATATCATCCATAGACATTTTTCCTAGTCGTAATTCATAAAATTCTTTATTTTTTCTTTCGTAATAACTTTCTGAGAGGTATTGTTTCTTGAAATTCTTTTTGAATTCTCACCATTCCATCATTTTTTCCTTAAATCCTTTAGCTAGCTTCAGTTCTTGCCACCAGATACTAGCCTTCCCTTTTAAATTATAAATGTCCATTCTAACCTTCATATTACTAGAATAATTATAAATCCGAAAATATTTCTTTATGTCTAGTAGCCAGGCTTCAACTTCTTCACCAGTATTTTATTCTCCATCAAATGTGGAGGAATTTGTTAAGAACCAAACATCAATATAGCATATAAAAACCTCAGGAAAAGTACTCAACGCCTTGAAAAAGAGATAATATCAGATAATAAGCCTCTTCGAGGGGGCAACCTCCTTTTACCCCACTTAAATGTTCAAGTACAAGATGATTCAAAATGAAAATGTCTCCTTGGTATATATAGGAGACTAGGAGGTATAATTACAACTAATGGCCTAAAGCCGACATAAATAAAATAACATTACTAATCCAATATGCCCCAATTAAGGGTTAATGAGCCAATATTAGGGCTTAACATGCCCCTCCCCTTGAGACAAGTGTTGTCCGCAATGCTTGAGTAATTCTGGATGCTTCTGTATAAAAGATTCATCTTCCCAAGTGGAATCTTCAGCCGGTAGTTTCCTCCATTTAATGAGATACTCTGAAATGGATCTATTCCTCAGTTGGCGAATTCTTGTGTCAGTGATGGCTTCAGGCTCCAATAT
>ML801151.1:218089-259379 GCA_009831015.1 Picea engelmannii
ACCTCCTCTTCCATCTCATTATTCCTTGGAATCTTATTTTTTGTTATACTATGTAACAACATTTCATTAATTTCATGTTGATATTCTTGAGATTTCTTTAATTTTTCATTATCAACTTTAAACACCTGCAATTCCACAATAAGATTCCTCATCGTTTCTAATACTTGGGTGGTTGAAATTCCTTCACTGTGATGTTCTGGGTTTCTAGGAAGCTCTTGGTTGTTGTTCCTCTCAGGTTTGTCTCCTTATCCATTATGCGCTGACATTTTTACAAAAGACAATTTGGACATAGTCTGTTTGTAACAGTAAAAATTATTTGTTAGATTCTTCCTTTAACAAAATAATTTTCAGGTGTTGCCCTCAGGCCTAAGTGTTGTAACCAATAGATCTGATACCATATGTAATGAACCCAAAAATTTGCCACTAAAAAAAAAAATTGAAGGGGGAAAAACTTTAGTCTTATTGTCAATGACAATATAGACCCGACCAATGTTTTTCAATCAGTTCATTACCCAACTCATTACTTTGATTTCAACTTACAAAAATGTTAATAAAGCTATCCATAAGAGGAATAATACTATAACCATAACGATATCTTCTCATACCATTTTATGCTATTCTTGTAGTGCATAAAGGTTATTCCCATATTAATTCATTTATAAACTAAGAGGAATAATACTCTAACCATAACAATATCTTCTCATACCATTTTTATGCTATTCTTGTAGTGCATAAAGGTTCTTCCCATATTAATTTATTTATAAACTTAAACAAGAAGACATAGGGTCCTTTCTCAAGGGTCGTGTCTATGGAACAACATGTTCAGATGTCATAGATAGTATTAAGATTATTCCAAAATGTGTGACAACCATAACCCTCGACGATGTTGTATTTTTGTCAATATGCAATAATATTAACGTTCTGTGTAGTTACCCTATGTTAAGGGATCTATCTATTATGTGAGGAAAACAATGATAGATATGACTCTTTTAAATGTTATTGTCGTCTTTGTAATTACTTCATTTGATTCTTGATTACCCTATGTTAAGCGATCTATCTGTTCCATGTGGAAACGTTGATAGTTTGACCCTTTTGATTTCTATAGTTGTCTCTGTAATTACATCATTCGATTATTGATTACCCTATGTTAAGGGATCTATATGTTCCATGAGGAAACATTGATAGATCTAACTCCTTTAAATTCTATCGTCGTCTATGTAATTAGTCTATGTAATTAGTCTATGTGATTAGTCTTTGTAATTACTCTCTGTAATTACTTAATTTGATTCTTGATATAATGTGATCCGATATAATTTCCTCTTGATAATGTAACAGTTAAATTCGTGGTAACCTATGTTATTTGTATTTAAAGAGTTGCATGAAGCACGTATTGGATTGATAAAAGTAAAGGATCTATGCTATTGTATCTGGTTTTAAATTCATATTTTTCAAATCATTTATATGGATACGAGTTTGATGATGGGTCTTTTTTTCTTGCGAGGGAACCCATCAAAATTTTACGAGCCTCCTTCTCCTCTCAAGCTGCGGACCAAACATAACTCGCAAGGTGAAAAAGGACTGGAACTAAATCCAGGCCCGAGATAAGTTTATGCTCCTTTCTCTTTCTGTTTAATTTCCTTCAAAGTAATTTGAGGTGATAGTAACAATTTTGTTTTCCCTTTGCAGGTTAATTCGTACAGTTTTTTCCGAGAAGGGGGCTTCCATATAGCTAAAAGGTACTTGGGTTCCATTAATCTGGCCTTTTATTGAGATTCTCTTCCACAAATCCAACGAGAGATTTGCACTCACTTTTGTTCTTCACGATATTTGTTATAGACAATTGATGTGAATTCTTTAAATTTTTAAAAATAATTAACATAAATTATTTGGGCATGTATAATCCCATTTGTATGAATATTTTATTTGGAAATAAATCTACAAGGCCTTGTTGTCATACATCAGTGGCCTATCAAACTGCATAAATATAATTTGCAATATTGATCTCTAAGAACTATTGTTTCATATAATCATTCTCATTAATATATATGTACATGACCTTTTTAATTCCCTTGGTATTTCCTCATATCTTATCGCATGAATCTTTTCTCACTCCACTGATTCTAGCGACAATGTATTGGAAGAAGTAAGAAATATACAATTTACATAGTATTGACTTCGATGCACTCTAATCATTTTGTTTCACTTGTTTTCATTTGTCTGAAGTAGTTAGTTTCATGTTGAGTGATCTCCATAAGGAGACTATTTATCTTTAGTACCTACACAATTATCTATGCAGATCAATTCTGTAGCCTAAACACAGATTCTATATCTAAAAGAAAGTCAAATCCAACATGAAATACTAGCATATATATAAGCAACTCCAATCTGTAGTCTACACAATTATGTAACATATATGTGGTTCTACATCTACATCCATATTAGAAAATAAACAAGTTACCTACATTTGTATAGGCATGTAAATCAATTCAATATATTATGGGCCATGAGGCACACCTATATAGATCATTACTTACATATATATGTCAACCATTCAGTACTTCAATAGAATGAAAAGAAAACAGTTAAGATACATATTTGAAATAGTTTTGCTGGGAAAACAAATGGAACAACAATGTTCCTCCCAACTGTAGATATAGAAAAACCATGATTACTTGTCCTGATCACCCCCTATCTTGACCATGACTCCATAAGGGAAATATGTGCCTCACTCTTTAGTCACTGCCTCTCTGAACAGTTCAGAAAAATCATTTTCCTAACACTAGATGTGCTCATAACAACAAATCGTTCTTTCCCAACATACTAAGCAATGTCCTATCTCCCACATATGTTGTATATATCTCATTTTTCCATTGCTTAGGACTTTCCATTCCTTTCCCTCCTTGGGAAATTCACATCTTTACAAATCCATGATTTTTAGGGGTTGCTAGTGACATAACTCAACTTATGACACTTGTAAAAAACAGCTCTGAGCTATCTCAAACATGTTCCCCACTCATGGAGTCGTAGTCAGATACTTTTAACCTGGTTGTTCCATCTGTTTTCTAGCATTTAATTTATTAATTTTTTTGTCTCATACATGTTTCCATCAAAAGAGGACAGTTGGAAAGTCAAACTTTTGTCCAACAGTGATAAAAATCATAATTACATACTTCCACAAATTAAAATTTGAATTTCCTTAAATGGAAATTTATTTTTAGAACAACAACTTTGAAATAATTTATTTTTGAATATTTTAAGGATATCACAAGAACCACTTTAGTACACATGATTGAAGATCTAGTGGATTTAGCCTTGCAATAAATTGATCAACCCTTCGGCCTAATTCCAAATATACATTTCATCCCTGCAATGACTCCTATAACAAGTAGTTATTTTGATAACCAGGGTTATTCAGAACTTGAAGAAGAAGAATCAGATCCATAATCAGAGGCTTCAAATCAAGACTCTGATAACATGGAGCATAATAATAATGATAACAATCAACCTTGGTTGGATAAGGATGCTTTGGAATTACCTGGTATGCTCCACAACTTACCCAAGCCACTATATCTATGTTATTGTCCACTATGTCTCTTTGTTAATATTATAAATTTGTGGTTTCCTTCTGTTCCGCTCATAAATCAGGATCAGTGGTATTAGATCGGTCTGCTACAACGCGGTCGGGGTATAGAGATTTGGGTCTCGAGTTTGTTTCTCTTGAGGACAAGTTCTCTCGCATGCCGAAGAAACCGTCCATGGTAGGAGAAAATAAATACAATGGTAAAGGAGATCCTTTCAAAATGTTGCTCGAGGAAGCCCTTGAGCTACAGAGGAATGAGATGATGGACAAATTTGCACAAATCCTTTTACAGTTTCCAACAAGCGATGCATCCACCTCAAGTAGAGGTGTCGCCTCCTTTAAGGTACAAATCAATTTTGATATTCCTATATTTGAATGTCAAATAGATGTGGATGTCGTAGATAAATGGTTAAATCTTCTAGAAGGGTATTTTTTTGTCCACAAGTTTTCCAATAGAGAAAATATTACATTTGTGTTCCTCGAGCCATCCCCCATGTCAAATATTGGTGGGATACTTTCTGTGAGAAAAAGGAAATAGAGGGATCCACATTATTTTCATTTTCACCCACTTGGGGTTCCTTCAGGGATGTTATTAAGGAACAATACTACCTTGTTTGAAGTTATGATGACTTGTATACAAGATGGACCACACTGTGGTAGGAAAGAGACCAAATAGTGCCAGATTTCACTAATATCTTACATACCTTGCACACCAAGCTGGGTATTAAATATTGTGGGTAAAATCTGGTGCTCAAGTACAGCAATGATCTGCATATATACATCCAGATGGAAATGGATTTTTTGGACATCTCATCCTTGGGCACGGCCTATCGATATGTCATCAAAATTGAGTAGATGATGAAGAAAAGATGTGACAGTTTAGGTTTGAGAACCCCTCACAACAGAAGCAGAGAAAGGGAATCCCCAACCTACAGAACAAAGGACAAAGAAAATATGGGCAACCTCAAGAAAACCAATCCAAGACACAAGAAAATAAGGACAATGGGAAGACGAAGAAAGATATCGAAAAGTGGTGTGACTTCCATAAGAGCCCCTGGCATAACACTGTTTATTGCCACTCAAAGCAATCATTGGTGGTTGAGGTAAAATCCTCTGAATCAGATGCAGGTTCCAACTTTGAGTCAGAACCAGAAAATGGGAGACATATCATTGATGCAGAACCCAATGTCACCGTTGCTACCACCAAGATCTATCCCAGTGAACCTGATGATCCAGAGGAAGGTGAGCCCCTATTTCATTCAAAAATGTGTGTGAAAGGCACTCTGTTGCACTTCATCATCGATAGTGGTAGCCAAAAGAACCTCATCTCAACAGAGGTCATCAAGCAGCTATCCCTGCCGACAACGTCGCACCTAAAACCCTACACCATCGGATGGGTCTGTCACAGAAGCGATCTCTGCGTCAGCCAACAGTGTCGCTTGTCGTACGACATAAATCCATTCAAAGATGAGGTATTGTGTGATGTTTCTCCCTTTGAATTTTGTGATGTTTTTTTGGGCCAACCTTATTTATGGAAATGTCATGTTGTATATGAGTCTAGGCCTCACATTTTTATTATTAATTTGAATAGTAAATTGTACAGGATTCCTGAGGTAGTCCCACCTAGTGCTATTTCCTTGATCTCTTCCAACCAATGCAGGAAGGTCATTTCTCAAACCAGGAAGTTTATCTTCATCGTGATTCACTCTCAGAGTGAGTGAAAGGTTGCAACCACATCCATGGTCTTCGTGGCCAACCTATCCAAGCAACATAAGAAAGTGGATAAGGTCATGGAAGAATACAAATAAATCTTCTCATCACCTATTGGGGTACCTCTGCAATGTCAGGTCAAGCATACCATCGATCCAATCCCCGAAGTACCACTACCAAATGGGTCTGTCTATCATCGCTCTCTGATAGAAAATGAGGAGATCAAGCGTCAGATCCAAGAACTGATCTACAAAGGGCACATCCAACCTAGTTCATCACCTTATGGAAGCCCAATCATGCTGGTGTAGAAGAAAAACATGACTTTGTGACTTTGCATTAATTATTAATCCCTAAATAAAATCACAGTCATGAACCGATACCTGATTCCCCGAATAGACGATCTCCTTGATCAACTCAAGGGGGAAAAATACTTCAATAAGATTGATCTAAAGTCTGGCTACCATCAAGTCCCAATAGAATAGACATATGTATGGAAAATTGCCTTTAAGTAAAAAGAAGGTCTTTTTGAATGATTGGTCATGCCCTTTGGTTTAACAAATGCCCCAACAACTTTCATGAGGATGTTGGACAATATCTTGCGGCCTTTCACTAATTATTTTGTGGTGGTGTGTCTGGATGACATCCTCTTCTACAACAAGACTTGGGAAGAACACTTGCAACATATTCAGTAGGTTTTACACACTCTGTGACAACACAAGTTATATGCCAACTTGGAAAAATGCCCCTTCAGCATGGACAAGGTCTAGTACCTAGGCTACATTGTTGATGCACATGGTGTGCATATTGATCTAGCCAATATCCAAGTCACCTGTGACTGGCCACCCCCAGCCATGCTCACTGAACTTTGGAACTTCTTAGGCCTTGCCAATTTCTATCGGTTTTGTGTTGGGATTCTCCCATATTGCATGGGCCCTCAGCCAAATAACTAGGGGGTGGTGGTAAGGAAAAACAATTGTGGGGCTTGTCCCAACAGAAAGTGTTCAATGATATGAAGCAATGCTTGTGCTCTGCCCCAGTGCTTTCATTACCTAAACTACAACAACCGTTTGAGATCGAGACATATGCTTTAGAATTTGTGTGGGCGCAATCATCACTCAGCATGACCACCCCGTGGCCTATCATAGTGAGACATTATCAGAGGTCATCCATAAGTACCCTAATTATGACAAAGAAATGTACTCCATTTTGCAAGCCTATCTCCAGTGGAGGCATAACATTCTCGGGGAGGAGACAGTCATCCACACTGATCATAAGCCACTATAGCTCATGCAGACACAAGGAAAATTGTAGAATGACCACCATCAGAAGTGGTCTACCTATTTGCAGTAGTACCACCTCAGCATCAAGTATAAAATAGGAAGTACCAACCGAGTCATTGATTTTCTCAACCAACCTGATCCGGGATCTTTTCATCGTGACTTATAAAGATTTGCATTAAATGAGCATAAATTAAAGTGCACTATTAAAGAAGGGAAAAATAAAAAATGAAGAGACATAAGCATCAGATCTGAACAAAAAAACTTGATAATGGAGTTTGTCCCTAGTGGATTACGTCTCTGGGTCCTGCTCTCAAATGGGTAGGCTCTTTCATTAACTCAACAAAATAATTTGGAAAAATACATAAGAATACCTCATTCTGGAATCAAGCTGTAAAAATAATGCTCAGATTAGAAAACAGATAGCACCATTGAATTTGTGGCATCGAATTACCCAAAAATTATTTTCTCCACACCTCGATCTGGATCTGGCACTCCCAGGCCCAAGAAGAATTTTGTCTCAGTTTTTGTGCCCTCTACAACCTGCAATGATGATTGTACCATGCATTGAAAAGCGTGCCTAAAAGTGCGTACGATCTACGCGCCTCCCCCTTTGTGGCTAGGCGGATACATGCTTTAATAATAAAATTGGGCATTATAAAACGTATGGTACCCGTGGCCTAGTGGTTAGGGGCGAATGTATTAAGGCGTAGACTATGGCGGAGGTCTCGGGGTCAAGCCCCGCAGACCCTCCTTTTGGTTTGGTATTGTTATATTGGATATATATGTGTTGTTCCCACTCCGTTATTCTGGAGGTGACTCTAGAACATTACCAATGATATGAAGTTGTGGCTATAGTTGGTGTGGTCCACCAGATTTGGTGGACCCGCCAACTATTTTGTTTCAAATTTTGTTCACAGGTTGTCCTTGTGCATTTCTCGCATGCCACGTGGAAACCTCTGATTGGGCCACGTGGCAGCCTCTTATTAGGCCACGGTGCCCCCTGCCAATTCAGCACTCCATGCCAGCATGCCACTTCAACATGCCACATTATCCATATGGACTGTATGGAATGCCACGTGGCACGATCTGATTGGTCCACGGATCAGTCCAAAAGGCCAAAAATCGAGTGACGTGTGGCAGCCTCTGGTGTTGCCACATCATCATGCTGACATCAGCATGCCACATGTCACTTCTCTACTCCTGCCATGTGTGTTGTACAGATAATGACATCATCCATACAGATGTTGACGTCAGCAGTACGGATGTTGATTCATCCCCTTCTAACTGGGCTAGGTTGACCAAACTTTGACTATGAATATCTTTCAATCTGTAACTCCATTTGACGAGCCATTTACGTCGTTAGAAATATTGGGACGTGCTCTTTGCGATCATTCCATTTTCATCGAGTTTTGAGAACTCTGAATTTTTTCCCTTTCTCTATCTGTTGGAGCCATTATGAGCATTCTGATTTTCCTCTGTGAGTTCTGAGTTGTTCTTAGCCTTCTCTGGATCCTTTTTGGATCACACCTTCCCATTGAGAGATTTTTGGACCACCAAAATATTTTATCAATCAACAGGTAAGTGAGGGAATATTCCCCTCACTTTGTCCTTCTCTATCCACTTTGCCTTGCTTGGATGTGTGCCTTTTAAGCCTACTCGAAGATAATCAAATTTACCCCTTCGTGAAGTCCTTGTCCTCTTGTCCATGACAATATTTTCCTGTAACTCATCCAAGTACTCAGGTGAAAAATCATCAACTAAAGGTATTGAAACTTCCTCATCTTGATCCATGATCATGGGAGGCTAAAAAAGTTTCAAGTTCTCAACGTTCACAACTGAGTAAATATGCATGTAAGTTGGAAGATCCAGACGAAAATCATTGGTACCACTTCTCTCCAAGATAGTGAAGAGTCCATAACGAATGGGCTTGAGTTTCTTTCCTTCACCCTTCAATCTCTCCTTGCTGATGTGAATCCATACCCATTCTCCAACCTAGAACTGATGATCAACCGTGTGCTTGTCATGCCGAGATTTATACTGTGCTTGAATTTTCTCCAATTGTTCCTTGATTGCCTGGTGTATCTGTTGGATCCTTTGGATGAACTTGTGGGATCTGTCCTCTGTTCATTCCTCATTCACATCAGTATCTCTCACATACATCAATTCCAAAGGAACCTTTGGTAGGTACCCAAAACATGTCTCAAAAGGTGAACTCTAAGTGGATGAATGTAAATCTCAGTTGTACGCATGTTGTACATAGGGTATATGTTCATCCCATAACTTGGGATGCTTGTTGCAGTAGCCTTGAAGCAAAAGTACCATTGTTCGGTTTACCACCTCTCTCTTTATGTCAGTTTGTGGATGGAAATCAATGCTCCTCTTCAATTTGGTGTCCATCATCCTCCACAAGCTAGTCCAAAAGTCCCCAAGGAATTGAGTATCTCAATCCAATACAATGGATGTGGGTAATCCAAAGTGAACCCAAACATACTAAAAGAAGATATTAACAATCTGCTCAACAATGATCTGCTTTTTACATGGCATCAAGATACACATCTTGTTGAACCTATCCACTACAACATACAAATAATCATGACCCCCTTTGGTCATTAGTAAACCCATACAAAATCCATGGAGACACTTTCCCATGGATGGGATGGAACAGGAAGTGGTGAGTATAGCCCCAACTTTCTATTAGTGGGCTTACAAGTAGAACACATCACACCCCTTTACAAATTTAGTTACAATTGCTTTCATTTGGGGCCAGTAACAAAACCTCTGCAAATGAGCCATAGTCTTTCCTACCCCAAAATGCCCAGACTCAAGAGAAGTGTGAGCTTCTCGTATTAAATGGACTCATTCACTTGTAGGAATACATATATTTCCAATATGGTAGAGTAGTTTTCCCTACAGACAATAGTTCTCTACCTGTGCACCAAGGGTTAGCTTCTCATATACTTCTTTAAAATCTTCATCGATGGCATATTTTTCTACATAGTTATCATGAGATACAGAAGTATTCTTCAAAATAATAGAAGCAACAATAGTAGTTCTAGAAATCATATCAACTACCTTGTTACTTGTACCCTTTTTGTACTTGATTACCAAATGAAATTGTTGTAGAAAACCCATCCATCTGTAGTGTCGATATTGTTGCAATTTGGTCTGTTCTTGAAGTTATTGTAAGGGTTGGTGATCTATATGTATGATTTTTTCCTTCCCTAACAAGTAATTCTTCCATTTATTTACACTCTGGACTAAAGCATACAACTCTTTATCATATGTAGGATAGTTAACAACAGCTTGGTTAAAAGTTTCAGAGTGATAACAGATAGGATTATCATATTGCATCAATACTGCACCCATGGCGTATCCGTTGGCATCTGTCTCGGTCTCAAAAGGTTGTTGAAGATTTTGCAGTGCTAATATTGGTGTGGTACTGATCTTCTCCTTCAAAATGTTGAAATATTTTTGTTTCTTTCCTTCCCACTAAAAAGTGTTCTTCACACTGGTTAAGGCATGCAAAGGAGCTTCTATAAAGGAGAAGTTGGGAATGAATCTCCTCCAATACTGGACTGCACCTAAGAAGCTTCAAACCTCAGTTACACTCTTTGGCTTAGGACAATTTACAATTACATCAATTTTGGAAGGATCAATTTTCAATTGTCCTCCTCCTACAATATGACCTAAGTACACAAGTGCAGTCCTACCAAATTCACATTTAGACAATTTTACATATAACTTTTCCCTGTGCAAAGTATCCAATAGTTGTTTTACATGCCTCACGTGTTCATCCCAAGTCCCGCTAAAAATAAGAATTTCATCTAAATAGACAATCACAAAATCATCTAGGAAAGGCCTTAATACATCATTCATCACACGCATGAAAGTTGTTGGAGCATTACAAAGCCCAAATGGCATAACTGACCACTCAAAAAATCCTTGTTTGGTTTTAAAGGAAGTTTTCCATGCATGTTCTATGACCCTGATCTGATGATATCCACTACGCAAATCCAACTTAGTGAAATAAACAAAATTCTTCAATTGATCAAGTAAATCATCTATGCGAGGAAGAGTGTATCGATTTTTCATCGTGATTTTATTTATGGCTCGGTAATCGACACACATTCACCATGTGGAATCCTTCTTTGGCACCATCACGATTGGAGAACCACAAGGAGATGAACTGGGCCTGATGACCCCTTGATACAATAATCCCTACACCTGCTTCTTGATCTCTGTCATCTCCACAACTGACATCCTATACATTCCCACATTAGGAAGAGGATAATCCTGCAGAAGATGTATCTCATGTTGGATTTCCCTCTTAGGAGGTAATCCATCTGGTTCCTGAAAAATATCATCATGCTTAGAAACAATATCAATTAATTCATTTTTATGAGATGGATCACACCCTTGTAAAGCGTCGGATGTCCCAACATCTTTCTCTCTGACAACCATGAGTACATATATCTTATTAGTGTTTATGAGTCTTTTCATTTGACCTACACTAACAAGTGTTGTATTTACCCTCATGCTATGAGCTCTAACAATATATTCCATTCCCCCTTTAGTAAGGTGGTATTTGTTCTAATGACGAAAGAAGACTTCTTTTCTATCATAAAGATAAGGAATTCCCAACACTATGCCACATATATCAAGCGGTACAACATCCAAATCCACTTCATCAATCAACCTTGAAGCAATAGAAAATTTGATCCTACATTGTTTGGTGACATTAAGTTTTTCTTTATCACATACCCAACCAAGAGGATAAGGATTCGGATGTGGTTTCATTTCAAGACCCATCTTCTTGACAAGTGCTTCAGATATTAAGTTTACTTGGGAACCTGCATCAAATAATGTATCTATATTAGTATGTTTAGATACAACTCTTATGTGAAAAAATTCATTCCTCTTTCATTCATCAACATGAGATTAATTATTGGAACTTGAACTAGCATTAAGAGAATATTTACCATGTACTCCAACCGTTGTGATCTTTCCTTCCTCTCCTGAATTGGAACCAAGATATTGTTGCACTATAGCAACGGTTTTTGTCTTCCCCTTTCCACTGAATTGTTTCAGTTTGTTTTTTGGATGTAGTTTCCAACAATGTTCTTCATCATGACTACTCTTATTTTAATGAGTGCAAGATGGTGTTCCTCCTTCTCTCATCACTATGGCAGTCTTCTCGTCCTTCCTTTTAAAGTTCTTTAAAGTCTTATGTGGGAGATTGGAAGGTTTCTTCGTGGGATATTCTTGAACATGTTTCCCCTTGTTCTCAAGGTGAGTGGCTTGCACACAAACTTCATCAATACTAGTGGGGTTAAACAAGAGAAAAGTATGGCGAATATAACTGTGAAGTGTGCCAATATACTTCATTAAAGTTTCATAAGAATCCAAAGAAATGTTCAATGCAAGAGATTTCTTCCTAAATTCTTTTGTGAAACTTTGTATAGTTTGACCTTTACTTTGCCTTAAAGTTTGTCATTCCATCATTGCTTTATGTAAATACCCTAATGGATAAAATTGCTTCCTTATCGTTGATTTAAATTTCGACTATGAGGAAAGAAGATCAACACACTTACTTATGTCCTTTAGCTTGCTCTCTCACCATACGAGAGCAGTGCCTTTCAACCGAAGAGAAGCCATTTTTACTTTAACTTCCTCTTCATCAATATGTTGGACACGGCAATACACTTCAACTTGTCGGATCCAATTATCTAGCCTTTCAGGATTAGCATCTCCATTAAACATAGGTAAAGCAAATTTTACATCAAGCTTTAATAACGGTTTCTTAAAAGAGGCTTTATGGCTAGAATGATGAGAATGCTCAGAGGAAAAAGACCTATAACTTGAAGGTGAATATGGAGGCTCAAGAGGATATCCTCTAGCCTCTTGGTTTAATGAAGCATCACCATCTGCATTTGCTTCCTTTTTCTTCCCTTTCTTCTTCATCCTCTTCTCATAATCTCCATACATTCGTTCGACCATTTCTGACATGCAATAAAAGACTATGTGAAATTTTTTCTCCTGTTCATCACTCTTTTCCTCTTCTACCATTTTCTTCCTACGAGATGCATGACCAACTTCGGGATTGAAATTATTAAGGGTTCCTTCACCCTGCTTATTCTTGGCCCTAGTAAGCGTTCACACTCAACAATTCAAGTCAAAGACGACTGCTCTGATACAAACATGATCCAGGATCTTTTCATCGTGACTTATAAAGAATTGCATTAAATGAGCATAAATTAAAGTGCACCATTAAAGAAAAACTCAAAAATGAAGAGATACAAGCATCATATCTGAACACAAAAACTTGATAACGAAGTTCATCCCTAGTGGAATACGTCTTCGAGTCCTGCTCTCAAATGGGTAGTCTCTTTTATTAACTCGGAAAGAGAATTTGGCAAAATACATAAGTATATCTCATTATAGAATCAAGCTGCAGAAATAATGCTCAGATCAGAAAACAGATAGCACCACTGAATTCATGGCATCAAATTACCCAAAAATGATTGTCTCCACGCCTTGATCCGGCTCTGTCACTCCAGGCCCAAGAAGAAGTATGTCTCAGTTTTTGTGCCCTCTACAATCTGCAATGATGATTGTACCATGCATTGAAAATCTTTCTTGAAGGGACGTACGGTTCATGTGCATCCCCCTTCATGGTTGGGCAGATACATTCTTTAATAATAAAATTGGGCATTATAAAACATGTGGTACCCGCGGCCTAGTGGTTAGGAGTGGATGTATTAAGGTGTAGACTATGGAGGAGGTCCCGACGTCAAGCCCTGTGGACCCTCCTTTTGGTTTGGTATTGTTATATTGGATATATATGTGTTTTTCTCACTCCACTATTCTGGAGGTGACTCTAGAACCTTACTAACGATATGAAATCGTGGCTATAATTGGCGTGGTCCACCAAATTTAGTGGACCCGCCAATTATTTTGTTTCAAATTTCATTCACAGGTTGTCCTTGTGCATTTACCACCTGCCACGTGGCAGCCCCTGATTGGGCCAAGTGGCGACCTCTCATTGGGCCACACTACCCCGGACCAAGTCAGCACACCATGTCATTTGTACAGATTTCCATGTGGCATGATCTGATTGGTCCACATATCGGTCCAAAACGCCAAAAAATGGGTGACATGTGGCAGCCTCTGGTGCTGCCACATCATCATGTTGATGTCATCATGCCACATGTCACTTCCCTACTCATGCCATGTGTTTTGTACAGATGATGACATCATCTGGACAGATGTTGATGTCAGCAATACGGATGCTAACTCATCCCCTGCTGACTGGGCTAGGTTGACCAAACTTTGACTGCGAATATATTTCAATCTGTAACTCCATTTGATGAGTCATTTATGCCTTTAGAAAGCTTGTGACGCGATCTTCGCAATCATTCCATTTTCACTAAGTTTTGGGAACTTTGAACTTTGAAAAGAACGTATCAACGAACTCACAAAGCAACTCATAATAGTGATAATAATAAAATTTCATAATTTGCAAGAAACTTAAATAAAAGAAAAGAATGATAGATTCACATACGAAAAGGGAACATGATACATTAAAAAACAATTTCAAAATTTCATATAATTAAATCTCCCACCAAGCTCAGTTTACATACAAATAAACATCGCTGACATCTTGACTAACCGGCCCGATTACAGTGAGAAGTTGAAAAAGGAAATTTACAAAAAAATAAATAAACAAAGCTATCAAGCATCACTTCGAAGAATGCAAAGAAAGAGCCCGTTGATTATGTATTTCCTGTGCACAGACCTTCTCCCCGACTACTCCTCGCACTTTGTAGTGTTTTATTTTTCTCCTTCATCGTCATCCTCTATGCCTCGCACAGTTGCACAATCATATATTGTGCTCTCGAAGCCGTCTCTTAAGCCAATCTTTGCTTCCTTCACGACCCTGCGGTATCGATACCTCTTGGGTCTTTACCACCAACTGTCTTTGGAATTCTTTATTTTCTTGGTAAAGCTTGACTATGGCAAGTTGGGCCCACTCTATCTATTGGATGGGACTCCCAACAGGAGAAAATGGTGTCTTTTCCTTTCCCTTTCGTGTCCCACTCCCTCGACTGGTAGCCCCGGCAAGCTTCAGCTAGGCAATGTGCATCATAAACTCCTTAGCAACTTAATGTGCACTCAACTCAGCGGGTAGGCGGTCTTCTCCTCCTCTTTATTTATTTTTTCTAGGCCTTCCAATCCTACACGGTGTCTGCTCTTGAGGAGGAACGACACCCAACATACGTCCTTCAGGCACATTCCTCTCCACTCCCACCTCTGCTTGAGATGCTGACATTGTTTCCAAGCAAAGGCAAGTACCTCCTATTGAAGCTTTAGGGGCACTGGATGCCAATAAGAAAGAGTCCTAGACACGTTGGGGCTCAGACCTGGCACTCCAACTACCTCACAAACCTTGTCCCTTCTTTAAGGGGGATCCCATAGTGCAACAGTGTATTTCCCTAGACGTCTGCGGATAAGTAAAGAACCATGACACAGATTTTTCACCAGAATTAGACTCGCTAGACCAGCATTAACAATGTATAAACTCGGTTGTTGCATAAAATTCCCCATAGGGCCCCTAGAATTTATAGCAAAACGAGGAAGAAAAACATAACGTGCCAAAGGACACTCATGCCTCTTGACAGGATGTCTCGGAGAGTTAACGCGTCACAGCTTCTCGACGGATGCAATCCAGAATGTATGAAACGTCATCGATCGGAGTTACAAGGAATATACGGTACAATCATTCTAATCTCTTTAAACTCTCCAATTTCCATTATTAACGAATGATAGTTGACACGCTCGGTGATACGACTTCTGGAGGAACTACTCGCCTCGACCTGAGGCATTTAATGACTTCATCATTATGGTATCCGACCTTCTGGGAGCATACACGCACACATTATACTCTAGCATCCTTTCCCCAACCCCAAGGGTCAAGCAACTACTGTGACGATTCTGATGCCCATATCTGTCGTACCTGATTTGCATGTTGCGGTGCGCTAACATAACTCATTTAGACTGAAGAAGAGCGGCAGAATAGACAAGGAAATCATAGGTCATTCAAAGGTCCGACTGGGATCACATAAGTATTAAATGATCAAGACTAACGAGCTCCACTAGTACGCATCGTTCTATTCTATTTTTTGTTTGTATCTTACTATGTGTTACCTGATCGCTAAACTACCTCAACCTTGATTACAAGAAAGAACTTCCCGACTACTGAACCAATTTTGCTCCACGACCTCACCGAAGAACTCGCAAGGATGACCAACGTAAGACCAAGGCAAGTGAAACAATTTTCAGAACATCTGATCAGAGCCTGAACCATGCTACAACAATTGGACTCCAACGTAGTAAAGTACCCGACACATGCAGTGGATTTCAAGGGAATATATGCAGCTCCGATGAAACAACAAAAATTTCCATGTGCCCAAACTTGTGATGAACTGTTTATCAGTTGGTCCGAATATGAGATAACTCACCCTTTTCAAGAGATATCTCCGTTTGACTATTGAATAAATTGTTAGAAGATGACACCACATGGAAAATTTTGTTTTGCTTAAACTGCACTTAGCCGTTAATTTCAGTTAAACTTTATATTATAAATAAAGACATCGACCAATTAGTAAAGGGTTGATGGTTGTTGTAAGAACTCTTTCTTTCTGGTTGTTAAGAATTATTTTGAAGTTGTTATGAATTGAGAAGTCCTTCTGGACCAAAGATAAACCATTTTCATCAAATGCATGTGATTGGACTTGGAGAAGAACTACTTCCTATCATGTTTCATGAATGTAGTAATGAGTAAGAGCAATTAATTATGTTGTCAAGTTATATGGTGCAATGTTTTAATGTTCTTGGCTTTAATGATGAAAATGAATCATTGTGTTATTATGTGATGAATGGTTATGGTAGATGAATTATTTTTCTTGCCACTATATTATTACATATGTGATTTCTTTTTGATAATTAGTTTGTCAGACAGTAATTGGATGCTCACATGGTTGATGTATTAGTACTAGGCATGTGGTATAGGATCATTGTCTGCATGTTTGAGCAATGGGTTATCCCAAGCTCAACCTCTTCCCCAGTAGTTAAAACTTAATCTTGTTTGTTGTCAATTTGGTTTATACTAGATTGCATCTCTCATACCAGTCCCACCCAAGAGAAAATACAGAAGAAAACAGTCCTAACTGAAGGAAGATCCTTCACAAGAAAACACAAAGCCCATCGATAATTTGGCCGAATCACAAGATCTGGACAACCATTCCATCTTTAAACACTGCAGAGTCTAATTGGGCCTCAGTGGCAGGTTTGGTTCCTACTGTTGAATCAAGGGATTTTAGACCCATCAACAGAATTGGAGCTAGAAGGAGGGTTGCAGAATGAATGGCTAAATATATATTTTATATAGAATTTCAAACAGCCCACATGCATGGCTAGTCATTCACAATACATTCCACACACGCTGAGTACTCCCAAAGAGGGTGACTCACCCCAGCTCGAGGAATAACCTTTTCACCCTGAAATACCTTACCCTGAAGTAAATAAATTCAGGAGAATCACAAGAGCCTACGCCCGACAAATTGATGTGTTTTCCTTAGCTCCCATACTCCATCGAAGAAAACAACAAAGAAAACTGGTGGTTAGCACTCTCGATGAGGTTTTTGTACACTTGGTAGAAGACTTAATAGATTTTGCAATTACCGAAATCCAAGAACCTCTTGATTTGATACCCGAAACACCAGTCTACAACATCTCTGAACCGAATGATTTCTTGGAAGAAGAGGATTTTAACTCAGAGTTTAAAGATATGGAAGGCAATAACGACCATAATGATGAAAGGGGGAACCCACCTCTAAATAATAAACCCTGGTTAGCCAAAGACGCTTTAGCCCTCCTAGGACCAGTCCACAACCTTCCCCGACATCTAGAGAAGTTATTGCCTAAGTTCGATCTCGAAACCTCTGGATTACCTAAATATCATATTAAGAAATTCATACTCGCGATCAGACTTATGAATTTTCAACATGAGGACGTAGTCTGCAGAATTTTCCCCTACCTGTTTGAAAATTCAGCTTCCACGTGGTATTTTAATCTACCAGTTGGATCTATAACCAGTTGGACTAAGTTCCAGAAATATTTTCTACATAAGTTTGCAGAGGAAACTACTATGGGATCTCTGATGGCTAAGTTGTTCATAGCCACCATGAGTCCGAAAGAAAGGGTCAAATATTTCAATCAAAGATGCACGACCATCTTAAACAAATTCCAGCCCGTAGCTAGACCAACTCAGGAGTTGCAAATCGAGGTTTATGCTAATGCGCTCCCGGCTTCTATTTCTATGTTTGTAAAAAGAGCCACTAAGCAAACCTTGGCAAGAAATTTTGAAGAGGCCAAGACAATAGAATTCCAGAAGAAAGGATGTAAAGAAGATCAGGCCTCCCTAGTAAAGAAAGAAGCCCAGTCCCCTCCCAGGGGCCAGGAGAGGACTCCTTTTGACTAGATTGTCGGGGAAACCAAGTGAAAAAACTCCCGACAAAGATAAGGGATATATATAAGATTTACAACGCATGGTTAAGAAACTATCAAATGAGATCATAGACATGAAAATAAATGTAGGAGAGGGAAACCTAGGACAAAGGCCCTATAAACCTTTCTTTAAAAGAAACCAGCCTTTCAAATCTATTGAACCTCCCCCAGCTAACTTAAATATTTATCTGGGGAATGTTGCATCTGACTCTTTCTGCACTTATCATCAGGAAAACCACTCCGAACGAGACTGCCCTCAATGGGTGCATGGCATGAATTTGATGGCCAATCAGTTTCTAGACGAAGTCTCCCTCACCGAAAAGCCAAGTAGTTTGGTTATGAATATCGTTGACCAGGAAGAGATTGACCCACCAAGAGATAAAACCATGTTGATATGGGATCCCGACTTTATCATCCCTTCTGATGACTTCTTTGAGTCTCAGGAACAACACGTGGAAGTTTCAGTGGTACAAACACATAGTAAGGGTCTTCCTATCTCGAAAGATATCGATGCCACCCAGGCCTCGAAAAGTAAGTTAACTCCCAATCACCCGAAAACATCCTTCGCTCTTGGAAAGAACCCTATAATCATTCATACCCAGCAATCGCCCAAACTAGAATACAACGTGGTCAAAGATTTGAAAAGGCTAAAGGATAATATATCAGTTATGGACATGTGCAGGATTCCTCGGCAGAAGGACTTTCTGTTGCAATCTTTGGACTCAGTAGAAAACCCGACGGGAGGTAATGGTTCGGAAAGAAATCTGTCTTCCACAGAACTGGTGGGCAAACCAATTGTGAACACCTGTTTGGGAGATAGAAAGGAAAATCCTTTTCTCCCATAGTTCCTCTTAACATTTGAAGTCTTCAATAGAAACCTTCATAATTGTTTGGTATATTATGGAGCGTCTTCCAACATTATGCCCTTTTCTGTTTGTAAAAATTAAATTCCATTCCTCTCAAGAGTGATAAACATGTCATTCAACTAGACAGAACCCATGTCAAGGTCATAGGAGAAATCAAATATGTGATGATTAGAATATCGACGCATCCCACATTTGTACAAGTGATTGGCATCATTGTAGTAGATATCCTAGAGTCATATGGGCTATTACTGAGTTGAGATTGGTCTGAAAAGATAAACGGGTATTTCAGTACAGACTGGGCACACCTTTGGCTATTGCTGAAGGGATACAAGAACCTGATCAAAATCGATAGGGAGAGATATTTGAAACTTACTATCATTGATCTAGAAACCCCGAACGAACCCTCATCCGCAGATTTCCCCGTATTGGGAAACTATTCCTATGATTCCTACTTCGAAAACTTTTCTCTTCTCTTGTCCGACGTTCCTCTTACCCAAAACTCTGAAATTATTTTTCAATAGGAGTCACCGATACCGACAGGAGACACCCTCTTCTGTCAAAACCCCACACTGGATATTAGGGAACAAAAAATGGGGAGGCGCAAAATTAACAAAGGAAAGGAAAAGAGTGATTGTCGTTCACAAATTTGGGCCCTCTATTTTGATGGATTTAAATCGCAAGAAAGGTCAGGATCAGAGTGCATCCTCATCGATCCTAAGGGTAAATGTCATTTCTTGTCTTGTAGGCTAGAGTTTGAATGTACCAATAACACTGCTGAATATGAAGCTCTAGTACAAGGATTAAAGAAATCCATAGATTTGAATGTCAAAGAATTGAAAGTTTTTGGAGACTCCAAAATTATTGTTGGACAAGTAACAAATACTATACATTGCAATTCTCCTCACCTAAAGAACTATCAGCAGAAGGTACATAGGTTAATAGAACACTTTGAAGCCTTCAATATGCAGCGATCCCTAGAGCTAAGAAAACTCTTGCTGACTCTTTGGCCACAACTTCTTCTAAGTTGTCGACTCTGGAGGATTATGAAGCCTCTCGATTCACTGTGGAGCTTCTCTACAAATCGTTGGTACCTAATAACATCGCCAATTGGAAATTATTTGAAGGAGATGAACAAATCATAAACTTCTTGACCAACCAAGACAACTTCAAATATCTCACTATTGACGATGAAGAATTCCAAGAGAAATCAACAGAGACAGATCCTTGGATAGGCCAGCCTATGGATAAATCAAAGGATCACACAATCCCAAAAGGGATAGCTAATCTAGAAAATATGTTTGATCTGAAATAGCGATTTAAGGGATCTAGAAACACAAAGACCAGTAGTTCTTGTCCCCTACATGAAACTATAAATCTTGGGACCCCAGAGAACCCAAAGAAAGTGAATCTCGGCAAGACATTATCTAAGGAAGAAAGGAAATCTTATCTCAAATTGTTTAGACAATATCAGGATGTCTTCTCATGGTCCTATAGGGATCTAAAAATGTATGATACCTGCATCATCCAACACACGATCCCCTTAAAAACCGAAGTAAAACCTTTCCAGTAGAAGCTCTGAAATTATCATCCATCCCTGGAACCTCTCATGTATCAGGAGTTAAAGAAACTTTTAGATTCCAAAATCATTTTCCAAGTTAAGCATTCCGCCTAGGTAGAAAATCTTGTCCCGATGAGGAAAATGTCAGGTGAAATCTGCTAATGCGTAGATTTTAGGAACCTCAACAGAGCTTCAGAAAAGGACAATTACCCAATCCCACCAATGGAACAGCTCCTGCAAACCGTATCTGGCTCAGAGATTTTCTCTCTGCTAGATAGTTTCTCAGGTTACAACTAGGTATTGGTCTCGAAGGAAGACCATTTAAAAACTACCTTCCAAACCAAATGGGGAACTTTAGCTTATAAACGCATGCCTTTCGGGTTAATTAACATAGGAGCGACCTTCCAAAGGGAAATGGACGTAGCCTTCTGGGGACTAATCAATAAATGTGTGGTAGTGTATCTAGATGACGTGACAGTGTATTCAAAGAATAGAGATGAGCACATCCAACACTTAACTCAGATTTTCAAAAGGTGAAGGAAATACGGTATATCCTTAAGCCCCAAGAAAACTATCTTCGGTGTCAAGGAAGGTAATTTGTTAGGTCACATTATATCTCAGGCAGGCATTCACATAGACCCGGAAAGGATTAAGGCCATAGCTCAACTTCATTTTCCCCATAACAAGAAAGCTATGCAGTCCTTTTTCGAGCAAATCAATTTTGTGAGGAAATTCACTCCCGATTTCACAGAAATCATCAAACCTTTACAAAAAATGATTTGCAAGGATGTCAAATTTAAGTGGGATGATGAGCGAAAATACGCCTTCAGCAATATCAAAGCTTCTATATCCCGGGCCCCAGTGTTGCGAAGTCTCAATTTCGATAGAGACTTCTCCCTTTACATGTTCGCCTCTGATCAATCGTTAGCTGCAGTTTTGACTCAGAAGGATGACGACAACAATGAGGCCCCCGTGTCTTTCATGAGCACTGATTTCAAGGAGCTGAGGTCAACTATCCTGCTATAGATAAATAGGCCTATGCAGTATATAAGGTAGTAAAACATTTCGGGTCTTACATCCTCAAGAATCACACTAAAGTGATTGTGGCACACCCTGCAGTCTGATCCTTGTTTACCCAACAAGAGATGGGGGAAAGAAGAGGAAACTGGATGGCAGTAGTCCAAGGATTTGACCTAGATATAAAACCTGCCAAGTTAGTAAGAGGACAAGGGTTATGCAAGCTTGCAGTCGAAGCCCAGGACCAAGTAAATGAAGACTCTGGATGGGAGAACGAAATGGCACTATGGTGTGGCGAAGTATCATATATCTCCCCGGGACAATAGTCTTGGTATAAGGATTTAACTTATCTTCTACATTAGGGGACTTGTCTCGAAAACCTCCACCCTAGGGAAAGGAGATCCCTCGGGTTAAAATTTGAACAATACCACCTGATAAATTCGGTACTCTTACAGATCAATTATGATGGGGTACTACTAATATGTCTCGAATGTGAAGACGCAGAAAATGTGATGAAAGAGATCCATGATGGCCCCACAGGGGGACATTTTGTCGGAAACACCACCGCTCATAATATTCTGAGAGTCGGTTATTATTGGTGCACCTTGTTCAAGGATGCTCATGCTCACACTAGAAACTGTAAGACTTGTCAAATAAGAGTTGGGAAGGACAGGAGAGCAGCAGTCCCACTCCAACCTGTGATTGTCTCTATGCCTTTTGAGCAATGGGGGTTGGATATCATAGGAGAAATTACACCTATCTCTTCAAAACTTCACAAGTACATTCTCAACACCACTGATTATTTCATGAAATGGGCAGAGGCCATTCCTCTAACTCATGTAAACGAGAAGGTAGTGATCCAATTCATAGAACAACAGCTAATCACAAGGTTTGGTGTCCCTTCTGTTTTGGTCTTTGATAATGCAGCTTATTTTTCTTCCACCCTATTAACGAAGTTTTCTCTAGAAAAAGGAATCATAATTAAGTACTTTGCAAATTATTACCTCTGGGGAAACATTGTGGCATAATCAACTAATAAGAACCTAGTGAGAATATTAAAGAAGACGGTTGCAAATAACCAAATAAATTGGCATAATCTACTCCATAATGCTCTATGGGCTGATAGAGTCACACCCAAAGAAGCTATAGGTAAATCCCCGTACTTTTTGGTCTACAGGCAAGAAGCCATTCTCCCAAATGGGCTCTATCTTCCATCTCTTCAACTAGCCCAAAATTCCAACGAGGAACCTTCGTCGACTATACAACAAAGGATCAACACTCTACTCATGCTGGAAGAAGAGAGAGAAAAGGCTAAGTCAAATTTCCTAGCTCACCAACAGATAGTGAAAAGGTGGTTCGATAAGCATAAGGCTAAAGAAAAGAACTTTGAAGTGGGAGACTTAGTCCTGAAGTGGGACAGTGAAAATGAACCAAAATGGAAGCATTCTAAGTTTCATAATTTATGGCTTGGACCTTTTCAGGTGGCTGAGAATATTGGAGTAGACACTTATTGGTTGCAGAATCTTAGGGGGGAACCTGATGCCCTCCTAGTAAATGGACAAGCTCTAAAACAATACTTCCAATAATAATCAAAAAACAAATTATGTGTTTTTCATGTTGACTATCTTTATGATTGCGAAATACTTCTTTTGTTTTTCGTTTCTCTCTGGTTTTCTGTACTTTTGAAGGTGTCTGGCAAGACAATGGCGGGCCTTAAAATCATGAAACATAGTGAACTTTGTTTATAACTCGTCGCTCACTTACAAAACACAAGAAGTACTGGAAAACCTGCGGTTACTCTGAGGAATCCTCTGTCTAACCTGAGCAAATGACCAACCTCGGAGAAATTCCAGAAGGGTCCACTTTGTGGTTCTGTGAGACCTTAAGGGAATGAAGGAAAGATGGAAAGGACTACGTGAACCCAGAAGATAGAGCTAATGAAGGATCCACCTTAACCATCTCACTTTGAAAATAACAAACATCCTCCTCTCTCACTCACTCAGGGAATCATGCTGAAATAAAATTGATATTATCAAAAGAGTGAAAAATAAGAGAGGGTATGCAGATATCTCCTTCAGAGCTATGGATGCTCGATGGCAGTGAAGCATGGTCTATGATGTCGGGGTGACTCAGTCAGGGCTACGAACGCTCGTTGGCAGTGGAGTGACACCGAAGCAGGTGAGTAGAGGTAATTAAAGGCTTCGTGTCAATGAATACTTTGATAAAATTTGTAAGTAGGGGACATGAGTCGGGGCCAAAGAGAATGAAGGAGGAAAAGGGTTAAAACCCCACAGGCAGAACTGAAAGCATCATCCAAAAAACTTCAAATGCAAAGGTTAAGAGGTTATGATTTAAGACCAGTTAAGATTCTCCATCAGCTTCCATATCAGTCGGGCCTCGAGGAAGGAACAAATATTCTGCTTTCACCCAGTGAATCTCCATTTGTTGAGCACTCAACACACCCTAAAAAGTTTGTGCCCTTTTCTACTTTTTGGGTACCACTTGATCTTTTGTGTTGATTGTTTCCACATCAGTATGAAACTGCTGCCTGTGCTTATCTTTTATGCTTTCATGTTGGAATTGTTTAAAGTCTTCTTGAACATATAAGGAATCATCTTAAATTTAAAAAGGGACTTAACAATTACTTAATAAACCAACAGACTAAAGGTCTCTCCAACATGCTCAAGAAATTTGGCATCGGGAAAGATTAAAAGTGACGAAAACCACTTGATAAGTTCAAAATAGCCGAGCGTCGATCTTCATCGGCATCGGCAAAAGGAGGTTTTTCTCGTCACCACGTAAGATCCACTAAAATATCACTGAAGACCGATTTGTTGGGCTTCGGCAGAAAAAAATGAAAGAGTAAGAGTCGTGCGAGTAAAGGAATAATATTGTCAATCGACAACCCCCAAAACATTCTCGGCGTCGGAAAATTACGAAGATGGTAATTCACAAGGAAAACTACACATTAATTTTTGTTTGAATGTTGATCCCCTACGCCATCTCGGCATCGGCAGTCACGAGATCTAGCTCTTTTAGTGCATTTAACATGGGCAAAGCCCTCATGTGCGATCCTTACTCATCAACCGAGTTCTAGATTTTATGTTTTAAAATATTTTAATAACCCCGAGTCGGTAACGCCACGTCAGCATCAATCGAAGTCGGAGGTTTTAAAAGGAACGTATCAATGAAGTCACAAAGAAATTCATAATAGTGATAATAATAAAAGTTCATAATTTGCAAGAAACTTAAATAAAAGAAAAACACGGTAGATTCACATATGAAGAGGGAACACGATACATTAAAAAAAACTTTCAAATTTTCATATAATTAAAGCTCCTACCAAGCTTAAGTTACATACAAATAAACACCACTGATGTCTTGACTAACCGACCCGGTTATAGTGAGAAGATGAAAATGGAACTTTACAAAAAAAAAAAAAATCTATCAAGCATCACTTCGGAGAATGCAAAGCAAGAGCCCGCCCATTATGTATTTCCTGCGCACAGACCTTCTCACGGACTACTCCTCGTGCCTTGCAGTGTTTTCTTTTTCTCCTTCCTTGTCATCCTCTATGCCTCGCGCAGTTGCACAATCATATCTTGTGCTTCCTGAAGGTGTCTCTTAAGCCAATGTGTGCTTCCTTCGCGACCCTACGGTGTCGATAACTCTTGGTTCTTCACTGCCAACTGTCTCCGCAATTCTCTATTTTCTTGGTAAATCTCGGCTATAGAAAGTTGGGCCCGCTCTAGCTGCTGGATGGGTTTCCCAATGGGAGAAACTGGTGTCTTTGTCTTTCCCTTCCATCTCCCTCTCCCTCAACTGGTAGCCCTGGCAAGCTCCATCTAGGCATTGTGCATCGTAAACTCCTCAACGGCCGAATGTGCACTCATCTTAGTGGGGAGGTGGTCTTCTCCTCCTCTTTCTTTATTTTTTCTAGGCCTTCCCCTCCTACGCGGTGTCTTCTCTTGAGGAATCACGACACCCAACATACATCCTTCAGGCACATTCCTCTCCACTCCCACCTCCACTTGAGACGTTGACATTGTTTCCAAGCAAAGGCAAGTACCTCCTATTCAAGCTTCAGGGGCACTGGATGCCAATAAGAAAGAGTCCCAGACACGCTAGGGCTCAGACCTGGCACACCAGCTACCTCGCAAAACCCATCCCTTATTTAAGGGGGATCCCATAGTGAAACAACGTATTGGCCTATATGTCTGCGGATGAGTAAAGAACCACGACACAGAGTTTTCGCTAGAACTAGACTTGCTAGACCAGCGTTAACAATGTATAAACTCGGCTACTACATAAAATTCCCCATGGGGCAACTAGAATTTATAGAGGACTGAGGAAGCAAAACATAATGTGCCAAAGGACACTCACGCCTCTCAATAAGATGTCTCAAAGAGTTAATGCGTTACAGGTGCTCGACGAATGAAATCCATAACGTATGAAATGTTATCGATCGGAGTTATAGAGAATATATGGTACGATCATTCTAATCTCTTTAAACTCTGCAGATTCCATTATTAACGAATAATAGTTGACATGCTCGGTGATACGGCTTCTGGAGGAACTACTCGCCTCGACCTGAGGCATTTAATGATTTCATCATTACGGTATCCAACCTTCTGGGAGCGTACACGCACATGTTAGACTCTGGCATCCTTTCCCCAGCCCCAAGGGTCAAGCGACTACTTGGAAAGTTATGACACCCATAATATCTGTCGTACCTGATTTTCCACATTGCGGCGCGTTGACGTAACTCATTTAGATTGAAGAAGAGCGGTGGCATAGACAAGGATGTTACATGTCATTCAAAGGGCTGACTGAGATCACGTAAGTATTAAACGATCGAGACTAACAAGATCCACAGGTATGCATCGGTCTATTCTATTTTTTGTTTGTATCTTACTATGTGTTACCTGATCGCTAAACTACCTCAACCCCTATTATAGGAAAGATCCTCCCGACTATCAAACCAATTTTGGTCCGCGACCTCACCGAAGAACTCACAAGGATGACCGACGCAAGACCAGGGCAAGTGAAACGATTTGCAGAACATCTGATCAGAGCCCGAACCATGCTAAAGAAGTTGGACTCCAGTCTAGTAAAGTACTGGGCGCATGCAGTAGATATCAGGGGAATATATGCAGCTTTAATGAAACAAAACAAATTTCCATGGGCCCAAACTTGTGATGAACTATTTATCAGTTGGTCCAAATACGAGAGAACTCACCCTTTTCAAGAGATATCTGGGGTTGACTGTTGAAGAAATTGTTAGAATATGACGCCACATGGTGACTTTTGTTTTTCTTAAACTGCACTTAGCAATTAATTTAAGTTAAAATTTATATTATAAATAAATACATCGACCAATTAGTAAAGGATCGATGGTTTTTGTAAGAACCCTTTCTTTCTGGTTGTTAAGAATTATTTTGAAGTTGCTATGAATTGAGAAGTCCTTCTGGACCAAAGACAAACTATTTTCATCAAATGCATGTGATTGGACTTGGAGAAGAACTACTTCATATCCTATTTCATGAATTATGCAGTAATGAGTAAGATCAATTAATTATGTTGTCAAGTTATCTGGTGCAATGTTTTAATGTTCTTGGCTTTAATGATGAAAATGAATCGTTGTGTTATTCTGTGATGAACGGTTATGGTAGATGAATTATTTTTCTTTCCATTATCTTATTACATATGTGATTTATTTCTGATAATTAGTTTCTCGGATAGTAATTGGATTCTCACATGGTTGATGTATTAGTACTAGGCCTGTGGTATAGGATAATTGTTTGCATGTTTGAGCAGTGGGTTATCCCAAGCTCAACTTCTTCCCCAGTAGTTAAAACTTAATTCTGTTTGTTGTCAAGTTGGTTTATACTGGCTTGCATCTCTCATACCAGTCCCACCCAAGAGAAAATATAGAATAAAATAGTCCTAACTGAAGGAAGAGCCTTCACAAGAAAACACAAAGACCATCGATAATTTGGTCGGATCCCAAGATCTGGAGAACCATTCCATATTTAAATGTTGCAGAGTCTAATTGGGCCTCGGTGGTGGGTTTGGTTCCTACTGTTGAATCAAGGGATTGTATACCCATCAATAGGTGGCAGTTCACTTCGACATGGAAAAGACAGTGTTAGTGTTGCAATAACATTTCTACTATTTGAAACTTCGACATGATGTCAACAAGTATATATGGTCCTGCATTGGCTACATTATTGCCAAACTAGTCACTAAGAAAAAAGGCATGTACACTCCTCTGCTTACTCTTGACATGCCCTGAGAATCCATCTCAATGGACTAAATGTCAGGCCTTTCATCCTCCAAGAGGGGAAATGGCTGTGTTTTTGTGGTTGTTGATAGCTTTTCCAAAATGGAAATTATGAATGCCTGCAAGAAGAGAATCACAATGGAGAGCATTGTCAAGCTCTTCTTTGAATGAGTGTGGGTACACTTTGGGATCCCACAAACCATTATCTCAAATCAGGATGGCCAGTTCCTAATTAGATTCAGGTCGAGCCTCTGGTCATTGTTGGACACCAAGCTCACCAAGTCCACTGCCTTCCACCCCCAGACGGATGGCCAGACCAATGTCATCAACCAAATGATCATGCACATCATACGCATGTACAATTCCAAGCACCCCTGCACCTAGGATGGGAGTCTTCCCTATGTTCAACACAACTACAACAAATCCATACATAGCTCAATCAACCACAACCCATTTTAGGTGGGGTTGGGATTTTAACCATTGGGTCCCATGGATGTTGCACTACCCCTTGCGGCCACCCAGGCAGATTCGTCACATGATCCAACTAGAGATGACAAAGTCACCCGGTTCATTGAGTGTATCCAACACACCCGCCAACAGGTTCATGATATTTTACAGAAGTCGAATGCCAAGTACAAGAAATGCCATGATCAACACCAGGTGCCAAACCAATTGTAAGGTGGGAAACAAAGTTTGGTTGCACTTGCAGAAATAATTCCTTATAGGGCCTTATCAGAATCTTCATCCACTCCGTTATGTACCCTACACCATCACCAAGGCTATGGGTGACAATTATTTTGAGCTCAACCTTCCCCCTTCCTTGGCTTGCACCTAGTGTTCAATGTGGACCTCCTTCTGCCTTATTTTCCACCATTATTGGAAACCTCGGAGATAAAAAAAACAATTGACACCAACAGAGATCAACCTTGACTGCATGGAAAAATCAGCCACTAATCATATCATGGATACATAGGTCAAGGGCACTCGTCATCAAAGGATCCATCTTTATCGGGTTGTCAAATCAGAGCAGTTCCTACACCAAGGTAAGTTGCTCACCTGGGGCCAAATTCAACAGAAATTTCCTCATCTGATGGGGGTGGCACTCAATGCAATGGATACCATTAATTCCTAATGTAGGAGGATTCATCCAGGAGGATCTCAATGGCCACCAACCTTTTTCAAATGGCTCAAAACACTTTTTTGGCAACTTATTATTTTTAGCAGTTTCTCGGTTCCTGAACTTCTAGGGCCATTTTGAGGGCCCAAACGATGTTTTTTTGCGATCGAGAACCCCAATTGTAAACAAAGGCTCTAATTGAGCCCCCTAAATGGAGATCGTATGCAAAATTTACGACCCCGAGAAGTTGTACTAACTTACTTGAACGAGGCCCACATGACTTTTGGCACTTCATCTCCTAGGGTTAGGTTTTTGGATGTCTAGGGTTTAGGCATTCATGTTTATTGTAAAAAGGACTTCAGAGCCTCATTGTACTCATATTCTTATTAATCAACATAGTCATCACATCTCTTCTCAGAGATAAGCTGCCACCATTCTCGCAAGCTTGTTTTCAGTCTGCATTTTACAGTTTTCAACATATTTCTTATTTATTTAAAGTCAAGTTTTGTTGTATCTATGTTATTTTTTACTGTGTCTCTCTGTTAATATTAGAAATTTGTGGTTTAAATTCATTCCGCTCATAAATACAGATCAATATACCATCTTGAAATTCCATACACAATATCTCATAAAGAAGTAAACACCTTTGGGTGAATTAGTAAAGCATATGCTAGACCAATTGGGGCACTACCCATAACCCCATTGTTCCCTTGAAGGAAGAGTGATGTAAGAGTCATAGTGTACACATTAGAACATACTTTAGTACACACAATTGAATATCTACTGGAATTATCCTTGCAATAAATTGATCAACCCTTCGGCCTAATTCCCAATATACCTGTCATCCCTGCAACGACTCCTCCAACAAGTATTTATTTTGATAACTAGGGTTATTTAGAACCTAAAAAAGAAGAATCAGAGCTAGAATTAGAGGGTTCATATCAATACTCTGATAACATGGGGCATAATAACAATGATAACAATCAAACTTGGTTGGGTAGGGACGCTTTGGCATTACCTGGTATGCCCCACAACTTACCCAATCAACTGGAAAAATCACTTCCAAAATATGAGCCAGAATCATCTGGATCTCCTAATGATCATATTAAAAAATTATCTTCACTATTAGGTTGATGAATATTCAACATGTTGGCGTCGCCTTCCATCTTTTCCCTTACACTTTTGAGAACTCAACCTCCACTTGGTATTTTAATTTACTTGTTGGATCCATCACCAATTGGAATTAGTTTTAGAAAGCTTTCTTAGATACATTTGGGAAAGAAACCACCACTGGGGCATTAATGGATGAATTATTCACCTCAAGAATAGGATCCAATGAAAATTTTAAGGATTTAAATCAACGTTTCACCACAATCCTAATTAAATTTCAACATGGAAAACCCCTGCATAGGAATTACAGATTGAGTTTTACGCTAATTCCCTTTCGAAAACAATCTCTATGTTTGTCAAGAGGGATGGTAATGATCCCCTAGAAACAAAGTTTGAAGAAGAAAATTCGATAGAATTTGAAATGAAAGGTTGTAAGGAGAGCCAAATTTGCTTAGGAAGAAAGGAAACAACACAACAAAAAAGAGGCCTTTTGTTCTCAAGACCACTAGGTAAGAAACCTATTGAAAGCAATGAAAAAGATATGACTAATATGGGGAGTTTACAAAGGATAATAAAAAACTCTCCACTGAAATAATGGAAATGAAGAGGAATGTAGGATAATGTTCATCCTCCCAAATAACTTTCAGACCTTTATTGAAGAGACCTACTCCTTTTAAGGCTATCGAACCTCCCCTAGCTAACTTGAATATTGATTTATGAGAAGTAGCTTCAAATCACTTTTGCAACTATCATCAGGCCAACCACTCTGAGAAAACCTACCCACAATGGATAGATGATATGAAATTGTTGGAAAATCGTTTTCTAGATGGATTTTCTCTAACAGATCAAGCCAATGACTAAGCACTAGATGCTATGGATGAAGAATCTTCTAAACATATTAGAGAAATATCCATGGTTTTATGGGACATAATTCCTGGGGTAAAAATGACAGGAGAAGATTATATGATAGATGAAACCTTTTTTGTCCAGACCATAAGTAAAGGCCCTATCTTCCAGTCCCATCCCACTGTGTCTCAGACCCTTAAGAAACTATGGACATGTGTACCTATAGTTAAACCCACTCCTGCATTTGTCACTTTTCCTAAATTTGTAGATCATAAGTCTAAGCATATGGAATATAATGTGGTTGAAGATTTGAAGAAAATTAAAGAAAACATATTCGGTGATGCATCTGTACAAAATCTCTCAACATAAGACTCTTTTGCTCAGATCTTTGAAGGAAGAAAAGGCTAAAATGGTAAATCCTTCTCAAACCATAAGCAAAGCTAATTTAGGTGACCCTTAAATATCAACAGTAAACACAACCTCAATGGAGAAGAAATCCAAGCCATCAACACCTCCTTTCCTACTAACTTTTGAGATTTTCAACCATAATCTACAAAACTATATAGTTGACTCTGGAGCATCCTTCAATGCCATGCCTTAATTTGTCTGTAAAAAATTAAATGCTACATACACTAAGTGTTATACTCATATCATTCAGTTATATAAATAATAAGTGAAGGTCATTGAAGAACTGAAATATGTTCTAATTAGGATTCCTTCGAATCGAAAGATCCATCAAGTCATCGACATTATTGTTGTAGACATCCTTGAGGCCTATGGTATTCTACTCAGTTGATACTGGTCACATAAATCACAAGGGTATTTTCACTCGGATTGATATCACTTATGGTTACCCTAGAATGAACATCCTAAATTAGGATTGGCAGAGAAAAATATTTGAAACATACTGTGACTGATTTGGAGGCAACAAATGAACCCTCCTCATATGAATATCCCATCCTAGGGAATTATTCATGTGATTTAGAATTCAAAATTTTTATAGCCATGACATATGAAATATCAGTTACACAGAAGTCATAATTATTTCTTCAGAAGGATGATATTTTATCAGAAATCCATGATAGCCCCAATGTATATTTTGCAACTAGTGCTTCAAAATAAAATCTAAATAAAAAACAAAAACAAAATAAAAAAAAATCAAAAGGATAAAACAATACAAAATGTTCTTGATATTTGGACACTATTATTTTATGGATATAAATATCAAGAAGGAACTGGGGTTGGGTGTTTCTTTGTAGACACAAATGGTAAACATAGTTTCTTGTCTTGTAGGCTAGAATTTGACTGCACAAATAACACTGTTGAATATGAAGCTTTGGTTCAAGGGTTGGAAAAGGTTTTGGATTTGAATATAAAATAAATCAAGGTTTCTATAGATTCTAAAATTATAGTCATGTAGATCATAAATTCCATTAATTTCAACTCACTAAAAATTAGGAAATATGAGCAAGAGGTCCACATGTTAATAGATAATTTTCTTTCTTTCAACACCATTGCTATCCTACGGTCCCAAAACCTATTAGTTGATTCACTAGCTACAACAACCTCTAGGTTATCCACATTAGAAGACTATGAAGCCACTAGATTTGCTATTAGGATTCTATATAAACCTTATGTCCCTGATAATGTCACGAATTGGAGGGTGTTCAAAGGAGATAGACAAATAATAGAATTTCTGACTAATGAAGAAAATTTTAGGGATCTTTCCATTGATGATGATGAATTTCAGTCGGTTCTAACTGAACAAGAGTTTGATGGTTCAAAAGATAAATATGATATAACAACTATGAAACCTAAATCACATACCATGCCCAACGGGGCAATCAACCTTGAAAATTTGTTTGACTTGCAAGATAAGTTCAAAGGTCCATTAAATTTCAAAATTGGTAGCTCTAGTTTAGGTTATGAAGTAGGAATCTAGGAATCATTGAAAACCTTAGGAACATCAATCCTGGAAAGTCAATATTTGTAGATGAAATAATATCTTATCTTAAGATGTTTAAAGAATACCAAGACATTTTTCCATGGTCTTATCAGGATCTTAAAACTTATGGTGCAAGAATCATACAACACAAAATACCCCTCAAGAATAATGTTAAACAATTTCAACACAAATTACAAAAGTTTCACCCCTCACTCGAACCTCTAATTCAAAAAGAAATTAATAAATTGTTAGATGCCAAAATTATCTTCCAGGCAAGGCATTCTACGTGGATGGAAAACCTGGTGCTAGCAAGGAAAAAGACAGGTGAGATTCGTCTTTGTGTGGGATTTTAGAATTTGAATAAAGCCTCTAAAAAAGATAATTATCCCATTCCTATCATGGAATAGCTCCTTCAAATAGTCTTTGGATATGAGATGTTCTCACTTTTAGATGGTTTCTCGGGCTATAATTAGGTTTTTGTTTCAGAAGAGGATCGACTAAAAACTATTGTTTGTACTAAGTAGGGTACCTTTGCATACAAACACATGCCTTTTGGATTAATTAATACAATGCCACTTTTCAATGAGCTATAGATGATGATTTTAGGGGGCTAACAAACATATATGTCATGGTATATCTAGATGATGTAATTGTGTATTCCAAAAACATATCAGATGGCATTTTTCATCTCACAAATATTTTTGAAAGATGTAGAAAATACAAAATTTCCCTTAACCTAAAGAAGACCATTTTTGGTGTAAAATAAGGGAAACTTTTGTGTCACATTATATCAAGGGATGACATAACTATTGATCTAGAGTGGGTAAAAGTGTTTTCATAGCTACCTTTCCCACACAATAAGAAAACCATGCAATCCTTCTTTGGGAAGATCAACTTGATTAGGAAATTCATAATTGATTTTGTTGAAACAATTAAACCCTTGCAAAAATTATTCACAAAGATGTTGAATTTAAATGGAATAAAGAATAAAATGAAGCCTTTGAGAAAATTAAGATCGATATATTTGAAGCCCATATTTTGTAGTCTTGATTTCAACAAGGATTTCTTCCTTTACACTTTTTCCTTTGACCAAAATTTCAATGTGATTTCCCCTAGCCTTCTAGATTTGGTGATTTCCAAGGAGATCAACACTAGGTGATTTGTTTATCTCATGATATGAGCTTGGGAACTATCAATCTAGTCAAGGTTCACTTAGCTCTAGAGATCTAGAAGCATCCCCTACCCTCCTCTACCAATTTATATAGGGAAGACATTTCATGGGCAAGAGGGGTGTTGTATGGGCTAGTCGGATCTGTCGACTAGACCCGTTAGTTGACCAATCAAGTCGACTATAGAATTCATATAGAGGGTCGATCAAACAAACAGTTAGAGTCGACTGACCTGGTAGTTGAGAACTGTAACCGACTAGTAACTATATGACATGCATGTGTGTGTGTGTGTGTGTGTGTGTGTGTGTGTGTGTGTGAGAGAGAGAGAGAGAGAGAGAGACAGAGAGAGAGAGATTGTTTTATCCACATAATAAAGTGAATTTGATGGTTCTTCAGCTACTTTTGTCCTCTTGTACTTTCCCTCATACTACAACATTGGTTTCATTGCCAGTAGTTCTGAACTAGGGCATGTATAAAACAAAAGGCACATAGATGTTAAAGTCAGAAGAAATACACGAATGGAGGGAGCACAAAATTAATGATTATATCAAAAATTACTTAAGAAGGAATTGACTGACGATCGCAGAAGTGCTTACACAATTCTTCTTAGAAACACACAAATTATTCTTGGAAGTTATTCCAGAAGCATCGTTCCAATATCTCAATCAAACACCCAATGCACAAACTCAATCCATATGAAGAATTGATGAAAACAATAATAAATGGAGGAAGATAAAATATGAATGAATGGTTTGAAAGAATCGTTGTAGATTACATTGAAGAACAAGCAATTGAAGATACAGATTCAATCGTGTTGGAATACTAAGAAGGGGGAGGGGGAGGGGTGAATCAGTATGAGCACTTTTTACCACTTTCAATCACAACATTCAAAATTCAACTTTATCAACAGTATATCATTTATTATTGCATACAATATATAATGATAATATAACCATAAGCAGTACAAATAAACAATATCACATCAGATACACAATACACTAGAATTTATGTGGAAACCCAAATGGGAGAAAACCATGAAATGCTTTCTTATATATATCAAGAATGCATTCATAGGAAGCACCAACTTCCAAATTATTCAGCACCAACTGGAAGGAGGCACCAAATCCCTGATTTACAGGCACCATCCTGAAATAATCTCCAACTCCCTGAGTTCTCCGACACCAACCAAAAGGAGGCTACGACCCCCTGATTTACAGGAACCAACCTAAAAGAAGCTACAACTCCCTGAGTTCTCTGACACCAATCGAAAGGAGGCTAGAACCGCCTTTCCTTGAATCATCCTACCACCCTGAAATATAAGTGTAGACACACAGTCACTACCATTGATATTGTCACTGCCAATGTCACCAATACAACAACCAACCTATCACTGTCACAATCACATCAACCAACCTATCACTATCACAGTCACATCAACCTGTGACTACCACTATCACATCAACCTGTGACTACCACTGTCACATCAACATATCATTGATGATCAACCAATCATCCAACATCTCACTATCTTTGTCACTGATATACCATCATCAACCAATTGTACACAGATCCGCTCACATGGATACCAAAACCATCACCAAACAATGTACATTAACCATCAACCGGAACTTGTACCATACCTATACATTAACAATGTACATCAACATGTACCCTACCATGTATCAACCATGTACCATACCAAGAACTAGAACATATACCATACCATATGCCAAGTATCCAAGATGTGCCTCTAACAATGTATCATACCATCATCAAGGTGTACCATCCACAATCATTACCATGACATACCTCAATCATGTACCAAAACAACATAAGCATAAGAATAAAAACTAACACATAATCATACCTCTGATCATGTAGTTGACCTGATACACAAGATTATAGACATGTAGCTCTTCCTCAATGCTAGTGGGAAAAACCCCCCTTTAACTACACCAGGGTTCAAGATGTAGATAGAGCGAATAACCTTATAAAATTCAATTAATTCTACTCTACCCCAAACATAACAAAACTAATCTAAAGAAAGAAAATAGAGAATAGATCGGGTAACATACCTTTGATCCCACGTCTGGTGATGATTTTCTCAAGCTTGGAAGTTCCACTGACTGCACGTCTCCTCCCAAGGCTTACCTGCATCCAAAGATAGGAAAATGAGAACTACAAGCATGTTATTCTATTCATGAGTTAGGGTTATATATTCAATGCTAAGTATAAATCAATAAAAACACTCAAAACACCATCATTTGGGATAGTAAAATGTGATTCTTTTATTCATCATACAAATATTATACCTTACAATCTGTGTCGGCCACCATTCTGAGAACCTGGTCCAGGCTCCTCTTTACCATGCTCCAAGTGCACCTTGAATGAACTTATTCTCTCAACCTTTTGATCACCTCAATGGAAGGGAACGGGTTGAATGGAGGAAGAAGGGGTTGATGAGGGAATGTTGAGGCAATATCTCACAAAAGGCAACGATATCGTGGGAAAGGAGGGGAAGTGAAATTGGGAAAAGTTTCATTGTTCTTATGCTTGGATGTGAAATGATACCCCAAAACCTCCTTTTCTATGCCAAAATGATGGTTATTCGGTTGGGTGACAACCTATAGCAAGTGGATTAGTTGGGAAACTTCCAATAGCCCGTGAATTTCAACGAATTCCTTGCAACTTTTTATTTTTTGCAACTTTTGCAAGCATACGCGGGATGTAATGGTGCAACAAGTATATGTACACTAGTTGTAGTGGTGCAACAAGCATATGTACGCGGGTTGTAATGGTCCAGGGCATGTGCATCTTCCAAAAAATGGTTTTTTAAGAAGAGCTTCTCAGCAGTGCTTTGGAAAAATATGCAAGTAAGAGGGCCAAGGCCATGTATGCATGAGTAGGGAATTTTAGGTCTATAACACCCAACTTCAGCAACAAGAGAATATCATCTTCATCAAACTTACTTTATTTTCACGGGACTATTTTTGGATTAGTCACAAAACCTAACTTTCAATAAGCATAAATCCGTACCTTAGAACACATCATCACAAGACTTCATCCTCCCTTGGAATTTCTCCCTTGTTCACTTCATCTTCCCTCTGAAATTCACCTCAGATATCCTTGGTTACCTCATATAAGAATCACTTACTCACATAGCATATATTCAATAGAATGTGTGTGTGAATGTACTTATGAGTGACTTCTTTAGGTGTATATATACTTTTTCTAAGTAACCTCTTTCCTTATCTTTAGGGCTTCTTGAACTTTCTTATTACAACCACTTTACCCTTTCATTAATGACTTGCAACTAATTAGGGGCTTCTTAACCCATCTTTGGGGCTTCAAAATTCATGACCTCATAACTCCTCAACCGTGAGGAACTACGTGATGTTCCATCTACCATTGGAAACAACATGACAAGGACTATCCATTTATCAACCATGAGGAAATACATGACGTTCCACCTACCGTTGGAAATGACATGACGAGGACTATCCGTCTATGAGTGTGTTACATGGATTTGCATTGTTCTTCATGTCCTTATTCCTCAAACAACTTTGGGCTTCATGACCACACCTATGGGTTTCTTGTAGACTTCTTCAAAGTGTCTTCCCATGAGGGCCATGCATAGAGATATGCCATAAGGGGAACACTTTGGAGACTTATCCAAATATACCCATCACATCTATTTACATCAATGACAATCAATTGTCCTACAACGTCAATGACAATCAATTGTCCTACAACGTCAATGACAATCAATTGTCCTACAACGTCAATGACAACCAATTGTCCAACAAATTGAAACTATAAAAAATAAATTCTATACCGATTTGCACGACGGTTTCCTTTGCACCATCACGTCCTTGCTTCACAAATTCATGTTTGAAAAGGGAGTTGGAGACATTGTTGAATACTGACCTCTTCTGGCCAATCCTCTTTCGAATTAAAATTGGCAATAAAAGAAAGAAGATTGGGAAGAATTTCTCGAAGCTAATTACAAAGACACAAGAGAATCCTGGGATTACTTCTTGAAGAAATGAGAAAAATATCGAACTCGAGTAAGTTAGGCCAATGATGGGGGGTATACAATCCGTGAGATGATATAAGTCGATTAGATTGCACCAAAGTCGAAAATTTCTAAAGTCAGGAGGAAGCTAACTGGAATAAGTGAGAAGTCTGCATGACAAATGTATACCTATAAACCTTCAACTGATATTCAAAAATTGGAGCGGGACAAAAGGAAAAATAGGTGAGAAGAGTTATTGTAACGTCCTCAACCACCCCAAGCTGGGACACCTCACATAAATCCTTCCAACTTCAGCTCTAATACCATAATGTAACATCCCCAACTTATTAATGAACAATACTATTCCAAAATATATTGTGTGGATTCTATTATACACAAGTCCGCGTAGTTTGACTAGAAGTAACACGCTCGACCCAGGCTTGAGTCATGACACACAACTTATAACAACGTAATCAACTTAAATAACTACGTGCACCAACATATTGATCGCATAGTACAATCGTGCACACAACCATCTTGGCGTCATGTGCCAGTTCTGATTTCAATGTGTGCAGAGTCTATTCCCCTTAATGCACACACAAATTCCAGCCTCATGTGCACACATGCTACTTCCTACGCACCCAATCCTATTCTTGAAGACTCATAAACAAAATCTAAAGATTAACTTAACAAGAAAGGATATAATTAAATGACATACTCATGCACTACTACAAATATAGGCTATAAGTGCCATACTTACAATCACAAGCAACATTAAACAGAATAACAACAATTACTTATATGTTACCACAAATAAGAAATAACCCATATCAATAATAGAAAAATATGCACACAATAAACAATACAAACACATAAAGAACACTTATCTTTTATGAAAGTCACCAAATGTGCACATAACTCAGACGTTCCTCCCAACCATAGACTTTGTTTCTCATAAGCTATCAACAACATGTCACCCCCAAGCTAGGGATTAACTCCACTAGGGAAAAAGGTTTCCTATTGATAGGATAAGGTCTTATTCTCAACAGAGTTGCTCAATCCAAGGTGCCCACTACTGCAACTAGCCTATAGTCTCTCATTCCCCACGCACCTGTCACACCCAAGGAAGTGTGCCCCTTCTCTGCTTAACCATCCTTCGGCTACCCCACTTCCCTTATAGGGTTGCCAGCAACAGGCCAGACATGAAGTCTTCGAGCCCTGTGACTAATGCTCAGTGCACTCGGGAACAACTATCAACAAAACTCTCTCCTGGAGAGTATGCTCATGGGTCTCACATCCACTTCACAACAACAAATATCTCACCCAGAGAGACTTCTCGTGGTCTATCAACCCGTCTCCTTGACAGTAAAAGTCTGATTATAACCCCACAACTCCTTACATGCCTCTCTGTGCAGATAAGGTAATAATTGAATTTTCCATACATTCTAACCCCCTTATGCTCACGATAACTTTAAAACATGAATTCTTCCCCCAATTCTTATTTGAATAATCATCCTCTCCAAAATACACTAAGGCCAACAATATATATTTCATGCCTTCCACTTGACACTTTTCACCTTTAGAAGTATGTTTAAGCCACTTCGTGACCCGTTCCCTACCCTCAGGAAATTAGGATAAAATAATTATCTACATTACACTTTTCATAAATATTATTAAAATATTCCCCCCTTTTCCCTTTTTTGGTGGACTTGGCCCCCCATCTCTTTTCATCTGAGTTTGTCTATGTGCAAAAATGAAATATTATATTAATAACCATGATTATATTTAAATGGATAGGTACACTGACCTATCTTCGTCCCAACTCACCAACCTCATAATCACATAGGTTCTTTGGCCTCAATACATATACAATCACACACACACATCTCAACTTTGTACACTTCTAGGTTATTATCATGCACTTACCCAATTGCACGCAATATGGAGCAATGTGTGCACTTACCCAGGTGCGTGCAACACTATGACATGTGTGGCCCATGTCTTGATAACAACTCTCTGTGGACTTACCCAGGTGTGCGCAACACCAAAACTAGGTGTCAATGACTCACCAACCTATATATACATTACATTAATAATTAGTACCAACGGCTCACCAACCTATATGTACAGTTACAAAGGGTATGGTTCAAGGACATCACATTCCCCTCCCCCTTATTTATGCATTGTCCTCAGTGCATCATATACACACGTTCATACAAATTTTCAAAAAATTTCAAACCGATGAGGATACTCTACTCACATAACATCCTCGTGCTCCCAAGTTTCATCCTCGGGACTGTACAGGTCCATTGGACCTTTACCATCTCCATGGCTCGATTCTGGAGTTTTTTGTTTTACCAATACATTATGAAAACTAGTAACACTTGAAATACGCCTTCTGGCTCCACCTGAATCACATTCTAATCAATAATATGATTAGCATCAGGTGTGTACTTCTTAAGAAATGACACATGGAAAATATTATGAATACACAAGGATGCAAGAAATGAAAGCATATGTGTGACATGACCAATCCTTTCAAGGATTTCAAATGGTCCACAGTAGCGCGTTGCTAACTTAAAACACTTTCCTAACTTCAGGAAACTGCACCTGAATTTTACTTTCAAGAATACATGATCCACCACTTTAAACTCTCTATGGGTTCTGCCTTTATCTGTGCAACTTTTCTGTCTATCTTGGGTATCTTTTAAATTCTTCCCAGTCTTTTCCATCTACTCTTCCATTTCCCAGAGTAGATATGGCCCAACTACTGCATGGTCTATTGGGTTGTCCCAACTCACCGGCGTGCTGCACTTTCTACCATAAACTGCTTCAAATGGGCTCATATTTAAATATTCTTGATACCCATTGTTCTAAGAAAACTCTACCAAGTGAAGGTAGTCTTCCCATTTTGATGGCTTATCCATCACATACATCCTGAGCATATCTTCAATCACCCAATTTACCATATTTGTTTGTCCATCTATCTTAGGGTGATATGTTGTTATAAAGTTTAGACTTGTTCCAAATACTTTGAATAACCCTTTCCAAAAGTTTGAAGTGAATTCGGAATCTCTATCAGACACAATTTTCTTAGGTATACCATGCAAATTAGCAATTTCTCACATGTATATATCAACAATGTCGATTTCCTTGTAAGTTGACTTCACTGGAACAAAATGGGAATCTTTAGTAAGCTTTTCCACCACCATCATAATAGAATCATGTT
>ML801151.1:259479-282894 GCA_009831015.1 Picea engelmannii
TTAGATTAGATTGTTTTCTGTTTTGTTTTTCTGCTTTCTATTAACACTCTTGCTGCTATAGATGTTCTGCCTTGGTGAACCCTGCAAGGCATGCAGAGCGGTCTCTATTTTTCTCATCTGCTGACAGATTGACCGAGAACAATCCCCATACCTGTTACATAAGATAAAAACCCAAAAATCTCTAAAGAGGGGCCGAGATCTCGCGATCTCCTCTTCGTCTTGCGCTCTGCCTTTGACAGCCTGTCGAAGTCCCAAAAATAAGTCAAACATGACCAAGGATCCTCAAAACTTGGTCAAGGGCCAACAAACCCCCAACACTCACCTGTGACTCATCCCGAGTCACTCTGATATGAGTAATTCTGCCTCAAAATCCTCGAGATTGGCTCGAGCTACTTCAACTTGTTATTGTGCCATGGCATCCTGCTCAACGAACTCTTGGATAACAGTTTCGTTGACAGGTCCCTCTAGGCATTGTTCAACTGTAGTGACGACTTGCTCCAGCTCTGCTCCTCAGCCTTCTATCTCTGAGAACAGTTTGCAAGCCTCATACTGTATAGGTTGGAGCCTCTGAATCACTTCCATGGATTTTCTCTGAATGGTGTGGACCTTCTATTGAGCAGTGCGCTCCTCTTGGGATCACTTCATCTTTTCAACAACTGACAGGGGCTTCAACTACACCTGTATTGTTTCTGCTTGCTACTTTTCCTCATGGAGTTGTGACTCTAGTGCCTTTAGTTTTGTATTCTCGATGAGTTGCTCATAAGTCTGGGCACTGCGATCACTTAGTTGTTTACATTCCATGGAAAGGGCCTTTATTCTCTCAAATGTTCTTTGAGCCATTGCTTCTCTTTGATCCCTCATCTCCTGTGGGGTGTCAGGCACCGTGCAAAGCTCTAAGTCTGCTATTCATTGCTATAGCTATTGGATAGCTTCTGGGAGCTGGTCTACTTGATGCGTGACTCCGTCTTCTGCCTTTGGCTCTAAGTCTGTCACAAAGTGAAGTCCTCTATTGAATGCTTCTTTCACTTTGAGTTTCTCAACGAGAAACTGTTCTTTTTCTTGTTGAATCTGTGCTTTCTCCTCTTCAAACTTTGTTTGGAGAGAAACCTTCTCCTGCTCCGCAACTCGACGTTGTTCCATGACTACTTCTTGCACTTGCTTCAAGGCATGGGTGGCTTGTTCTGTTTCTTTCTATGCATGACGAAGGTGGGCTTCGGTCGCATCAACTAGTTGGTGGAGTTGGGTTGGATCATCTCCCAACTCTTGTTCTCTTGATGGTAGGGGCGTAGTGAACACTGCAAGACTGCACTGAAGGGCCTTCTTTGCCCCTTGGAGTTCGACCTAGATTCTTTCGTAAATCTCCTCCTGCTTGGCTTCCTGTTTCTGCAAGATTTTCTGCGAGGTGTCCTTTACAACCATGATGATGAAATCAAAGTCATTTATAGTGAGGACAGTCTGCATCTTGGTCAAGGTGGCTTTGTATTTCTTCTGAAAAGAGGGTTTTGTGGGAGAAACCTTCCTCTTCTTCAGGGGATGTACCTCATCTCTAGGCGGTGTTACTTCACCTCATCTTCTTTTCCATCTATCTCTTCTACTTCATCATCACCCCCTCGGCCAGGTGATACTGAAGCGGTATTCTTTGATGCATTGCTTAAGTCTTGGGCTTCTTCGGTCTTCTTCCTTCTGATGGGTTTGGGTGTGTCATGTTCTTTGTGAGTGGCCTCCGAGCTGTCAAGTTCATGGTCAGACATCTCTGTAGGATCAACGGGGATAAGAATTTATGTTGACCAGTCCTTAGTTATCTCCTTGAGGTCCTCTTCTGTGAGCTTGTAATATGACTGAAGCTCCTTCTTATGCTCATCTTCTCGCGCAGTGATATAGATGAAGTGTCAATCTGCACGGAACTTCATGAGGGGTTGAAACCACTGTAGGTTGTTCGGAGTCATGCGAGGTTTAGCTTTGATATCCCTCTTTAGCTGGAGATAATACCTATCAAAAACTGCGTTTGACTGCCACTGTTTTCCCATATCGCTCGAGTACTAGAGCGTGGTGAACTTCACAACAAGCGGCTTGAACGACTCAATGTCCAGGAAGGTCACACCTTCCTGCATATCCAAAGCAATAAATTCTATGAGGATCACAATCCATCTAAAGTGGAAATCATAGCCCTAATCCCGAGCTTCACGATAGTCTAACTCCAGCTGGTTGACAAGGTACTTCACCTAGTTCATGTGTAGGCCTTCTACACATTTCCCTGCGAGGTCAACGAAAAACCATGTGACCTGCGTGGGCATGTTCTTCCTTACTATATTTCCTGCAATTAATTGGCATGCTAGGTGCACTGCACCATTCTGGATGGAAGCTACCTTGTAGCCTCACGTCCCCTTCTCAACATCCCTGTAGGTATCCTTGATCTTCTGTGCTAATGCATGATCTATGGCTTTCCCTAGATAGAAGTCCCGAGGGTCAAGTTCTTTTATACTCAATCCGGTGATCTTATGGATCAACGTCGAATCGACTGTGATACATCGGTCTAGCCATAAGTAGCCGCCATGGAAACATGAAAGTAGGATCTTGACACAAGCGTTAACCTCCTAGTGTCTTCCGAAGTGTGGGATCTTCATTACATTCAATAGGGTGGAATGTGCGAGGTTCATCGTCCATGGCCGAGGGATTATTTTCAAATTCTTCCCCTTCGTCCTGGTCAAGTATTTATATGGGGCGAGCATACTATGGTTCTTGCGGTCTCCTAGGTTGAAGTCGCTGAACTTCAATGTTGTGATCTTGTCCTGCTGTAATCGAGCTGCATGTATCCCCTTCGTAAGGTACGCAGAAACCATGGTGTACTCAAAATATCTCGACACACTATCACGACTCACCTTCATTAATTAAGTTATGTCCGTTACGACATGGTCCCAACGATTTGATGATGAGCCTTCTGACCACAAATGTCATTCTACCCATTTAGGGAATCAGTCTAACGATTATACCATTTCCAATGGCTACATTGCTTCGCCATGGCGAAGTGCCATGTAGTGCTGTTTTTTTATCCCAACGAAGTTCAAGGTTTGTAAATTTTCCTTCTACGAAGTTCCCTCTGGAACCTTCTGTAACTTTTCGATCTTTGATCTCTTCTTGCTGAGTTTTCTAGCCTGCTTTCTAGTGAGCTTCGTCTCGGTATTCCTCTTTCCATTCTGATTCTTATCTCCTCCTACATAGTAACTTCGTGTTGTTAAGATTCTTTCCTAGGATTCAGGGGCAATACTTCTTATTTATCAGGGGTAGGTGGTTCAGTCTTCTGTGAGTCTTCTTGCATTCTTTTAACATCCAAGTTTTTGGTTCTAAATAGCTTCGATTTGTTCTCCTATTCTTCAATCAAGTGCATGATCCTCCTAGTCATGAAATCTTTTAATTCTTGTTTTTTCTGCTCTAAGACTTCTTCTTCTTTCCTTCTGTCCTGATCCCTTTCAATCCAAGGTTTTCCTAGTAATATAGCAAATGGGGCGTTGTTCTCAATAAATTTAACAACCTCAAAGTCTTCTTCTGTCGAAGTTCCATGAGCACTCATATATATCTGGGTAAGTCTTCCACATAGGGTTATCATCATTCCTCTAAATAATCCTATTCCTCCTAATGAAGGAATCATAATAGGCTTTCCTAGAATTTTGCAAGTTCTTTCTATCATTATATTCACCTATGTTTCCTCATCCAGAATACAATCAATGTCGAAGTCTCCTATTCTTACTTCTCTTTGCTCTTTTTCTTTTAAGATCTCTGATAGATTAGTATCTCTGTGGTCATTTAGGGTTTCTTTCATCTGTAATAGTACAATCTCTTATTCCTTCTTGGGTTCTTCCATGGTCTCAGTTTCTTGACCTTTCTCAGGGTCTACTTGTTTCATATTCATTCTTTCAATCTTAGCAGTCATTCTAGGGCAATCCAAAACTTCGTGATCCATAGATTTATAAAAAATACAACTGGGTCTTCTACCAGGGCATTCCTTAGCAAGATGTCTCGGTCTTATACAACTGTAACAAAGAGTTAATCCTCTCTTTCTGTTAAATGATCCCCAACCTTTCCTGTACTGTGCACTAGGATCACAGTAGCTAACTTGCAAAAAATTCTTTCTAGGATCCTGCATCCATTTATTAGTCCAAATATTCTTTCTATTCATAGGAATAACATATCTTTCACTATTCTTATCAGATCTACTCATATCAAATCTTCTTTCTTCTAGTTGTGCCCTAGTTTTCAGGCTAGGACAAAATTTATCGAACATACCTAGATCCATATTCTTGAAACAAAACTTTCCACTTATCTTACTTTTGGCAGAGCACAAAGCTTCCAGATCTAAAAATTTTCACTATTCCTACCTCTATTAGAGCACAAAGCGTTCATATCTTACCTCTTTTCTTCAGATCTGCCTCCTTCCTTAGCATAGAGATTCACAAGTCAAGCAACAAATCTATGCACAGAGCTTTCTTTCTTTTCCTCAGTTCCCAACAATCACAATTTCAGGTCAGATCTTCACACATAGATTCTTCTTCCTCAATTCCTAGCAATCACAGTTTCAGGTCCCAACAACGAAAACATTTTTTGGAACATGGGTAGACCCAGGGTTCAATGCTCAAGAGCGCACCAACAAAACCCTAACTATCATCCCTTTTGGCAACACCTGTGAAGTAGATGAAGTCTCACCCGAGGTAGAAGCATGGGTGGTTGCATGAATTAGATGTCTGCAACCTTATCTGGGACATATATCTGTGATTATAACACCTTATCAAAGTAGTTAGCAATTATAGTTCATCAGTATTAAACCGATATCTACTTCGCAGACCAAACCCTAATTACAGAGCATCGCAGTATTCAACCAGATCTAGTATGTTCAAGCACTAAGCACACCCACATAGATCAGATCTAGCATTCATCCATATTATTAATCACATAGCATCAACAGATATATTTATCATTCATCTATATCAAAGCATATAAACAAGTAAACACATAAACACATCAATACATTGCACCAAGAAACCATAACACAAGATATACGTGGTTCACCCCCACCCTAGGGCTACGTCCACCAACTCTTCTTCTTCTCTATTAGCTTCTTTCAATCTTCTTACATGCACCGAGCCTCAAGATCAACTTCTCAAAGGATAGGAGATCTACGCACTCTTCGCTAGATCCTCCTTCCTTGAGTTATATCACAAAGCCTTCCACAGTCTCTTACAATCACTTGCACTTAGCTCTGCAAGTATCACACGGTATGCACGAAGTACTTACAACTATTACTTGCACTTAACACAACTTTACAACCCTTCGATCATATAGATCGAACTTTATCACTTAGCACACTTCCAACAGACTAGTCACTACTAGTCGTTATTCACTACTTCTTACATCGCCTAGCTTTCTATTTATACATTACAAAATTGGGCCAAAACATGGGTAAACCCATGGGCCGACATCCTCATACCCGTTACATAAGCCAAAAACCCAAAAATCCCTAAAGAGGGGCCGAGATCCCTCGATCTCTGCTTCATCTTGCGCTCCGCCTTCGACAACATGTCAAAGTCCCAAAAATAGGTCAAACATGACCAAGGATCCTCAAAACTTGGTCAAGGGCCTACACATGATTTGTTAGATCCTCATAGATGTCACATAATGTTTCCATTTGAAGGCGTTAAACTACTAGATCGAGTGCATCGGTTAACTTATAATAGTCTTTTGTATGTCCTTCATTGGAGCATATGGTGCACCAGAGTTCATTTTGTGAAATTGACATGTTTTTTATTGACTGATGTAGTTCTACAAATTTTCCTTCTATTCTTTTATCAATTATTGATGAAGTCAATGCTCCTACATCATCCATTTCTATACATTGAGATTTCTTTAGTGCTTCCTCACACGACCAGATGTCGTACATTCATAAAGGTGCTCAATTTTTTTGTAATAGTCCTACCACATACTGTTGTACAAGTAGTCTTTCTTATATTACATAAGGAATTTGGCTTAAAAGATCTTTGAATCTTTTATCATACTTCTAGATGGTTTTGACAGGAATTTTCTTGATCTCTTTTAATTTTTTCCTGGCCAAGTGGCTTATATCTGTGAAGTTCATGAACTAGGTGAGGGCCCTGACTCAAAGTGCAACACCAAATTATGCCATTTGTTTTTCTTCGTTGGTAATATCAGTTGCATCAAAAAATTTCTCACAAATGAACCAATGTCATTTGGGATCTTCATCACCTTCATAAATGGGGATATGGATTAGGCCCATTGTGGCTTTCTCGGGGTTTTTCAAGACTGGAAATATTGCAATATTTTGATTCAAAGTCGAGTAGGAAGTTGATATGGACTTTCTTTGTGGAGTTGATACCTGAGTGTTCGACTCAAATAATAAAATCTGTCATTGTTCTTCAGTTAAAGTGTATTCTATTTCTAATTGTGTTTGTTCTTCACTTGGGATTATATCATCTGTTTGACAACCTTTGTCTATATATTCTATGAATCATCATCTCACAGGTTGCGTCGATTAATTTTCATTATCTGTTGATTTAGAATCTTCAAGAAATAGATTCGACAGGGGGAAGAGTCCATGAGATCTCTTGTGTGGAGGAACATATCCTCTAGTTGATTTTTAATGTTCTATTTTTCTTCAATGATAATCATGACTCTTATATTACGATTGTTATCAGTTCGACACCACACCTTTGGGGATTGAGTATCCACATGAAGTTTATGACAGAGGAAGTCATAAATGAGCGAGATAAGACTTCTTACAGGAGAAGGTTGAATCACGGGTCTTGGATCATCAATATCCATACTATAGAAATTTTCAATTTCTTGTTGGGTGCCATCGGCTGCCATAGTCACTTGCAATATTTTATTCCTCCCAGGAGCCATCGGGGCACTCTCAAGGGATACTCTAGAGAACTGACACACCTGGGTAGGTTTCCTATGTGAACTTATGAGATCCCTTTCATTTCGTAACTGTAATTTCCTTGATCTGGACCCTTTCTAATTGTACATATAGGTTGGTGAGCCGATGGTACTAATTTTTAATGTAATGTATATATAGGCTGGTGAGTCGTTGACACCTAGTTTTGGTGTTGCACGCACCTGGGTAAGTGCACAAAGAATTTTTATCAAGATAGGGGTCGCATATGTCATAGTGTTGCACGCACCTCAGTGAGTGTGCACAATGAACCATATTGCGTGCACTTGGGTAAGTGCATGGTAATGACCTATAAGTGCGCAAAGTTGAGATATGTGTGTGTTTGTATGTGTTTGTGTGTGTTGAGGCTGAAGAGCCTGTGTGATTATGAGGCTGATGAGTCGGGACGCAGATAGGTCATTGCACCTATCCATGTAAATATAATCATGTTTATTAATATAATATTGCATCGTTGTGTGCATACAAAATCAGATGAAAAGAGATGGGAGGCAAATTCCACCGAAAAAGGGAAGGGAGGAATATTTTAATAATATTTATGAAAAGTGTAATGTAGATAATTATTTTATCCTAAGTTCAGGAGGGTAGGGAATGGGTCACCAAGTGGCTTAAATATACTTCTAAAGGTGAAAAGTTTCAAGTGGAAGGCATGCAATATATATCTGGTATTTGTGTATTTTGGAGAGGATGATTATTCAAAGAAGGATTGGGGGAAGAATTCATGTTTTCATGATCTTGTAAGTAGAAGTGTGTCGAATTGTATGGAAAATCCAATTATTACCTTATATGCACAAAGAGGCTTGTAAGGAGTTGCCGGGCTGTAATCAGAGTTTTATTGTTGAGGAGATGGGTTGATAGATTATGAGCAGTCTCTCTCGGTGAGAGATTGTTTTTTGTGAAGTGGTTTTTAGACCCATGAGCACACTCTTAAGGTGAGAGTTTTGCTGAGATTTGTTCCTGGGTACACTGAGCATTAGTCATAGGGATCATAGACTTCTTGTTTGGCCTGTTGTTGGTAACCTTGGAAGGGAAATGGGGCAGCCGAAGGACTTTTGAGAAGAGAAGGGGCACACTTCCTTGGGCGTGATAGGTGCGTGGGGAATGAGAGAGTGTAGGATAGTTGCAGTAAAGGGTACCTTGGATTGAGTAATTTTGTTTAGAATTATACCTTATCCTACGCTAGGAAACATTTTTCCTTGGTGGATTTAAGCCCCAACTTGGGGGTGACCTGTTGCTGAAATCTTATGAGGAACAAAGTCTATGGCTGGGAGGAACATTCGAGTTATGCGCGCAGTTGGTGACTTGCATAAAAGATAAGTGTTCTTTATGTGCTTGTCTTTTTTATTGTGTGCATATTTGTCTATGCTTGATATGGGTTAATTCTTGTATGTGGTTGTATATAAGTAATTGTTGTTATTCTATTTACTGTTTCTTGCGATTGCAAGCATGGTACTTATAGCCTATATTTGTAGTAGTGCATGAGTATGCTAATTGATGATATCCTTTCTTGTTAAGTTAATATTGAGATTTTGGTTATGAGTCTTCAAGAAGAGGATTGGGTGGTTGGGTGCGCATGAAGTAGCCTACACGCACATGAGGCTAGAATTTGTGTGTTTGTTCAAGGGAATAGACTCTGCGTAGAGTGAAATCATAATTGACACATGACGCCAAGATGGTTGTGTGCATGGTTGTACTGTGTGATCAATATGCTAGTGTGCAAAATTATTTAAGTTGTTTATGCTTTTATAAGTTGTGTGGTGCGACTCAAGATTGTGTTGAGTGCGTTACTTCTAGTTAAACTGTGCAGACTTGTGTTAGAATAGAATCTATGCAATTTATTTTGGAAAAGTATTTTTCAATAATAAGTTTGGGACATTACATTATGGTATCAGATCTGAAGTTGGAAGGATTTGTGTGATGTGGCCCAACTTGGGGTGTCGTGGATGTTACATTTTGGTATTAGAGCAATTGGTTCAACACTAGACTTGTATGGGCAAAAGATTAACATGAAATAGATGTGTACATCAAGTATTAGTGATTGCACAGTGCAAAGTTTAGTTTGTGAAGAAAACCATTGGTGCACAATATAGAGTGGTGATGTGTGAAAAGACAATGATGCACAGGTGTGAACATTAGAGTTTGGGATGTTAAAATCATCCAAGAAATCTGAAGAAAGGATTCTGACAAAACGGTGCAAAGTTTTCATGTAGTTGTTGCATGAAATCATCTGACAAATCTTAATTGCCTTCATATTTTGTATAATTAGCAGTAATTAGAGAAGGACAAAATCAACACAGAATGTCAAAAGTATGGAATACGCATGGAGGAATTATAGTCCCGATGATGATGAAATCATAAATTTGTATGCCAGTTTGGGAAATGATGGTATAGAATTCAAGGATGAGCGAGTGAACTTGGTAGAAACCATAAAGGGACTGGAAAAAGATGTCCAAAGCAATAAATATGAAAATGAAAGGCTTATGAGAGCCAAGGAGAAACAATATGACTTCAATGTCAAATTGATGCAGAGTCTCGATAGAATAGAAAACAAAATGGATAAGGAGACAGAGATAAGTAGGCCAAGAAGTCACAGGTCTCATGATGAGAAAAAAAGAGAAGCAAGAAGTGTTGATAAGCATCGACCTCACTCACTGAAGAATTCTTTTAAGAAAGCGCACAGTATCTTGAGTCCATATCATGTCAGAAATCATAAGAGAAGGATTGGGGTGGATGAGCTACATGGATAAATGAATAATATCAAGCCTCCTACCTTTGATGGTGAGCACACAAAGGATCAATATGTAGAGACCTGCTTGCTAGGTATGAGGAAGTTCTTCCAGCTGCATAATTATTCTGCATGGGAAGAATGTAGAATTGTTATTTATGATCTCAAGGGGAAAGGATTAATGTGGTGGGATCGGTATGTACAAGTGCATCACATTGATGAGAAGAAAGTGACTTGGAGGGAGTTCAAGAGGTATTTCCAAAATAAATATTTAACTAAGTGGTATTATGACAAGAAAATGAAGGAGTTATTCGAACTCAAGCTTGGGAGTATGAGGATAGATGAGTACGAAAGAAGATTTTTAGAGTTCTTGAAGTATGTCACATTCATCAAGGATGAATAAGTGAAAATTCAGAGGTACTTGAGTGGGTTTCCCTCATTTATCAATGAAATGATACAGTATGATGACCCTAATATGTTGAAGGAAACCATAAGGTGCGCTAAGTGTCTTTATGAGCAGCAGAGGGGAAGACTCTTTCCAAAAGGATTGGGAAGACACGATGAAAAGTAAGGTGGAATGGAGGAAGAAGGGAGTTAAGCCACCATTTTTCAAAAATAATGCACAAGGACAGACAACTCTCCCGGATCCCAGAATGTCAGAAACTGAGGGACAAAAGTCATGGCAGCAACCTATGCAGTGTTGGGGTTGTGGTGGAAATCATATGTGAAAATATTTCCCTCAAAGAGGTGATAAAGTGAGGACTACACACAGTGTATATAAAGCTACGACAATGGAGGACATGGGTAGAAATGTACCAAGGATTTACGCAACACTGGATAAACATTAGGCCGAGTTTCAGTGGCACATGATCGAGGTGGAAGGTAAGATTAATGACCAAGTCATTTCTATTTTAATTGACTTAGGAGATAGTCATAATTGTCTAGTTTATAATATGGTGGAAGGGTTCCAATTGCCGAGAAGAAAGCATGGAAAACCTTGGTTGGTGCAGTTAGCTACATGAGCAAAAAGGAAAATTAATGAGATGGTTAAGGCATGTCCAATGGAGATGAATGGACTACGCACAAAGGATGATTTAAATATTATACCTTTGGGCTCGTATGATTTCCTCATTGGTATGGATTGGTTGGACAAGCTCTATGTTGTCTTAGATTGTTACAATAAGGCATTCACTTGTTTGGATGAAGAATGAAATTTGAGATCAGTTCAAGGAACTCCAAGAGCTGTGACTATCAGAGAGGTTTCATCCTTACAATTGAAGAAAAGTAATGGGAAAGGATGTAAATTATTCAAAGTCAACATGGAAGAGGCACTTAAGGATAAAGTGCAAAGTGCAAAGTGCAAAAGACTATGCAGTACTAAAGGAATTTGAGGATGTACTTAAAGAGATACCAGGATTTCCACCAAAAAGAGATATCGACTTCTCTATAAATTTGATGCCAGGAGAAACACTTGTATCCAAGACTCCTTATAGGATGAGTAGGCCAGAGTTGAAGGAGTGTAGATGCAACTTGAAGAGCTTATGAAGAAGGGGTATTTACACCCAAGTGTGTCACCTTGGGGTGCACCATTTTTGTTCGGGAAGAAGAAAGATGGTACGCTGAGACTTTGTATCGACTTCAAGCAGTTGAACACAATAACATTGAAGAAAAATTATCATTTTCCAAAGATAGATGACTCGTTTGATCAGATGATAGGCATGTGTATATTTTCTAAGATTGATCTTAGATATGGTTATCCCCAAGTGAGAATTAAGGAGGAAAAAATCAACAAGACGATCTTCAGAACGAGGTACATACATTACAAGTTTAAAATGGTGCCATTTGGGTTGTTGAATGCATTAGTTTTCTTCGTGTGTTTAATGAATGGAGTTTTCAAAGATTACATGGATAAGTTCATCGTTGTATTTTTGGATGACATTCTTATTTCATCAAAGTCCGAAGAAGAACATGAGAAGCACTTGAATATGGTGTTGTAGGTATTGAGGGAGCACCAATTTTATGAAAAGTTGAGAAAGTGTTCATTTTTTCAGTGACAGATTCATTACTTGGGTCATATCATTTCAGAGGAAGGAATAGTTGTGGACCCAACGAAGATAAAATCCATTGAGAAATGGCCAACACCAAGAAATGTCATAGAGGTAAGGTCCTTTATGGGACTAGTAGGGTACTACATAAGGTTTATTGAATGATTCTCAAAGATTGTGCATCCAATCACATCCCTGCAGAAGAAAGATGCACGATTAGAATGGACTCCGGATTGCACAAGAGTTTTCATCACTTGAAGAGTTTGTTGACAAGTGTGTTAATTTTGAGAATTGTTGATCTTGATGCAAATTTCGTTGTATGCATGGATGCATGTAAGGAAGGGATCGATGGAGTTTCGAGTTAGAATGGACATGTGGTATGCTACGAATCAAGGAAGTTGAAAGATCATGAAAGGCTCTATGCTACTCGTGATATAGAATTGGAATATATAGTGCATGCCTTGAATATGTGGTGACGTTATCTCATGGGTAAAATATTTGAGATAAGAATAGACCATTGTGGTCATGAAATATTTGTTTGGATAGCCAAGTTTGAATGCTGGAAAAAGTAGGTGTTTAGAGTTCCTTAATGAGTATGACTTTGACATAATCATATCATAGGAAAATAGAATAAGGTGGCTGACACACTCAACAGGAGGATGCATGAGATGCACACTACAACCATTAGCATGTACTAGATAGACTTTTGCGACATAATCTTGGAAGTTTCCAAATCAGATCTACGTTATGTGGACATAAAAGCGACTTTACAACAAGCTATGTTGCAACAAAAATTGGAAAGTTATGAGTTGAGAGAGGATGGGATCCTCATGTATAGACATGGAATCTATGTGCCAAATGATTAGGATTTGAAATTCTTGATATTTTTAGAGATGCATAAGGTTCTTTATGTGGGATATCTAGGTTACCAGAAGACAATTGTCGTAGTCAAGAAGCAATACTAATGGCTAGGTATGAAAAAGGAAGTTGTTTATTTTATTGTTAGATTCCTCGAACATCAGAAGGTCAAGGATGAGCACCGACATCCAATTGTTTTACTACAGACTTTGCCCATTCTTAAGTGGAAGTGGGAATTTATAACAATGGATTTTATAACTAAGTTTCCTAGGACTACTAAGCAACATGATTCTATTATGATGGTGGTGGAAAAGCTTACTAAAGATTCCCATTTTGTTCCAGTGAAGTCAACTTACAAGGAAATCGACATTGTTGATATATACATGTGAGAAATTGCTAATTTGCATGGTATACCTAAGAAAATTGTGTCTGATAGAGATTCCGAATTCACTTCAAACTTTTGGAAAGGGTTATTCAAAGTATTTGGAACAAGTCTAAACTTTATAACAACATATCACCCTAAGATAGATGGACAAACAAATATGGTAAATTGGGTGATTGAAGATATGCTCAGGATGTATGTGATGGATAAGCCATCAAAATGGGAAGACTACCTTCACTTGGTAGAGTTTTCTTAGAACAATGGGTATCAAGAATATTTAAATATGAGCCCATTTGAAGCAGTTTATGGTAGAAAGTGCAGCACGCCGGTGAGTTGGGACAACCCAATAGACCATGCAGTAGTTGGGCCATATCTACTCTGGGAAATGGAAGAGTAGATGGAAAAGACTGGGAAGAATTTAAAAGATACCCAAGATAGACAGAAAAGTTGCACAGATAAAGGCAGAACCCATAGAGAGTTTAAAGTGGTGGATCATGTATTCTTGAAAGTAAAATTCAGGTGCAGTTTCCTGAAGTTAGGAAAGTGTTTTAAGTTAGCAACGCGCTACTGTGGACCATTTGAAATCCTTGAAAGGATTGGTCATGTCACACATATGCTTTCATTTCTTGCATCCTTGTGTATTCATAATATTTTCCATGTGTCATTTCTTAAGAAGTACACACCTGATGCTAATCATATTATTGATTAGAATGTGATTCAGGTGGAGCCAGAAGGCGTATTTCAAGTGTTACTAGTTTTCATAATGTATTGGTAAAACAAAAAACTCCAGAATCGAGCCATGGAGATGGTAAAGGTCCAATGGACCTGTACAGTCCCGAGGATGAAACTTGGGAGCACGAGGATGTTATGTGAGTAGAGTATCCTCATCGGTTTGAAATTTTTTGAAAATTTGTATGAACGTGTGTATATGATGCACTGAGGACAATGCATAAATAAGGGGGAGGGGAATGTGATGTCCTTGAACCATACCCTTTGTAACTGTACATATAGGTTGGTGAGCCGTTGGTACTAATTATTAATGTAATGTATATATAGGTTGGTGAGTCATTGACACCTAGTTTTGGTGTTGCGCACACCTGGGTAAGTCCACAGAGAGTTGTTATCAAGACATGGGCCACACATGTCATAGTGTTGCACGCACCTGGGTAAGTGCACACATTGCTCCATATTGCGTGCAATTGGGTAAGTGCATGATAATAACCTAGAAGTGTACAAAGTTGAGATGTGTGTGTGTGATTGTATATGTATTGAGGCCAAAGAACCTATGTGATTATGAGGTTGGTGAGTTGGGACGAAGATAGGTCAGTGTACCTATCCATTTAAATATAATCATGGTTATTAATATAATATTTCATTTTTGCACATAGACAAACTCAGATGAAAAGAGATGGGGGGCCAAGTCCACCAAAAAAGGGAAAAGGGGGGAATATTTTAATAATATTTATGAAAAGTGTAATGTAGATAATTATTTTATCCTAATTTCCTGAGGGTAGGGAACGGGTCACGAAGTGGCTTAAACATACTTCTAAAGGTGAAAAGTGTCAAGTGGAAGGCATGAAATATATATTGTTGGCCTTAGTGTATTTTGGAGAGGATGATTATTCAAATAAGAATTGGGGGAAGAATTCATGTTTTAAAGTTATCGTGAGCATAAGGGGGTTAGAATGTATGGAAAATTCAATTATTACCTTATCTGCACAGAGAGGCATGTAAGGAGTTGTGGGGTTATAATCAGACTTTTACTGTCAAGGAGACGGGTTGATAGACCACGAGAAGTCTCTCTGGGTGAGATATTTGTTGTTGTGAAGTGGATGTGAGACCCATGAGCATACTCTCCAGGAGAGAGTTTTGTTGATAGTTGTTCCCGAGTGCACTGAGCATTAGTCACAGGGCTCGAAGACTTCATGTCTGGCCTGTTGCTGGCAACCCTATAAGGGAAGTGGGGTAGCCGAAGGATGGTTAAGCAGAGAAGGGGCACACTTCCTTGGGTGTGACAGGTGCGTGGGGAATGAGAGACTATAGGCTAGTTGCAGTAGTGGGCACCTTGGATTGAGCAACTCTGTTGAGAATAAGACCTTATCCTATCAATAGGAAACCTTTTTCCCTAGTGGAGTTAATCCCTAGCTTGGGGGTGACATGTTGTTGATAGCTTATGAGAAACAAAGTCTATGGTTGGGAGGAACGTCTGAGTTATGTGCACATTTGGTGACTTTCATAAAAGATAAGTGTTCTTTATGTGTTTGTATTGTTTATTGTGTGCATATTTTTCTATTATTGATATGGGTTATTTCTTATTTGTGGTAACATATAAGTAATTGTTGTTATTCTGTTTAATGTTGCTTGTGATTGTAAGTATGGCACTTATAGCCTATATTTGTAGTAGTGCATGAGTATGTCATTTAATTATATCCTTTCTTGTTAAGTTAATCTTTAGATTTTGTTTATGAGTCTTCAAGAATAGGATTGGGTGCGTAGGAAGTAGCATGTGTGCACATGAGGCTGGAATTTGTGTGTGCATTAAGGGGAATAGACTCTGCACACATTGAAATCAGAACTGGCACATGACGCCAAGATGGTTGTGTGCACGATTGTACTATGCGATCAATATGTTGGTGCACGTAGTTATTTAAGTTGATTACGTTGTTATAAGTTGTGTGTCATGACTCAAGCCTGGGTCGAGCGTGTTACTTCTAGTCAAACTACGCGGACTTGTGTATAATAGAATCCACACAATATATTTTGGAATAGTATTGTTCATTAATAAGTTGGGGATGTTACATTATGGTATTAGAGCTGAAGTTGGAAGGATTTATGTGAGGTGTCCCAGCTTGGGGTGGTTGAGGACGTTACAATAACTCTTCTCACCTATTTTTCCTTTTGTCCCGCTCCAATTTTTGAATATCAGTTGAAGGTTTATAGGTATACATTTGTCATGCAGACTTCTCACTTATTCCAGTTAGCTTCCTCCTGACTTTAGAAATTTTCGACTTTGGTGCAATCTAATCGACTTATATCATCTCACGGATTGTATACCCCCCATCATTGGCCTAACTTACTCGAGTTCGATATTTTTCTCATTTCTTCAAGAAGTAATCCCAGGATTCTCTTGTGTCTTTGTAATTAGCTTCGAGAAATTCTTCCCAATCTTCTTTCTTTTATTGCCAATTTTAATTCGAAAGAGGATTGGCCAGAAGAGGTCAGTATTCAACAATGTCTCCAACTCCCTTTTCAAACATGAATTTGTGAAGCAAGGACGTGATGGTGCAAAGGAAACCGTCGTGCAAATCGGTATAGAATTTATTTTTTATAGTTTCAATTTGTTGGACAATTGGTTGTCATTGACGTTGTAGGACAATTGATTGTCATTGACGTTGTAGGACAATTGATTGTCATTGACGTTGTAGGACAATTGATTGTCATTGATGTAAATAGATGTGATGGGTATATTTGGATAAGTCTCCAAAGTGTTCCCCTTATGGCATATCTCTATGCATGGCCCTCATGGGAAGACACTTTGAAGAAGTCTACAAGAAACCCATAGGTGTGGTCATGAAGCCCAAAGTTGTTTGAGGAATAAGGACATGAAGAACAATGCAAATCCATGTAACACACTCATAGACGGATAGTCCTCGTCATGTCATTTCCAACGGTAGGTGGAACGTCATGTATTTCCTCATGGTTGATAAATGGATAGTCCTTGTCATGTTGTTTCCAATGGTAGATGGAACATCACGTAGTTCCTCACGGTTGAGGAGTTATGAGGTCATGAATTTTGAAGCCCCAAAGATGGGTTAAGAAGCCCCTAATTAGTTGCAAGTCATTAATGAAAGGGTAAAGTGGTTGTAATAAGAAAGTTCAAGAAGCCCTAAAGATAAGGAAAGAGGTTACTTAGAAAAAGTATATATACACCTAAAGAAGTCACTCATAAGTACATTCACACACACATTCTATTGAATATATGCTATGTGAGTAAGTGATTCTTATATGAGGTAACCAAGGATATCTGAGGTGAATTTCAGAGGGAAGATGAAGTGAACAAGGGAGAAATTCCAAGGGAGGATGAAGTCTTGTGATGATGTGTTCTAAGGTACGGATTTATGCTTATTGAAAGTTAGGTTTTGTGACTAATCCAAAAATAGTCCCGTGAAAATAAAGTAAGTTTGATGAAGATGATATTCTCTTGTTGCTGAAGTTGGGTGTTATAGACCTAAAATTCCCTACTCATGCATACATGGCCTTGGCCCTCTTACTTGCATATTTTTCCAAAGCACTGCTGAGAAGCTCTTCTTAAAAAACCATTTTTTGGAAGATGCACATGCCCTGGACCATTACAACCCGCGTACATATGCTTGTTGCACCACTACAACTAGTGTACATATACTTGTTGCACCATTACATCCCGCGTATGCTTGCAAAAGTTGCAAAAAATAAAAAGTTGCAAGGAATTCGTTGAAATTCACGGGCTATTGGAAGTTTCCCAACTAATCCACTTGCTATAGGTTGTCACCCAACCGAATAACCATCATTTTGGCATAGAAAAGGAGGTTTTGGGGTATCATTTCACATCCAAGCATAAGAACAATGAAACTTTTCCCAATTTCACTTCCCCTCCTTTCCCACGATATCGTTGCCTTTTGTGAGATATTGCCTCAACATTCCCTCATCAACCCCTTCTTCCTCCATTCAACCCGTTCCCTTCCATTGAGGTGATCAAAAGGTTGAGAGAATAAGTTCATTCAAGGTGCACTTGGAGCATGGTAAAGAGGAGCCTGGACCAGGTTCTCAGAATGGTGGCCGACACAGATTGTAAGGTATAATATTTGTATGATGAATAAAAGAATCACATTTTACTATCCCAAATGATGGTGTTTTGAGTGTTTTTATTGATTTATACTTAGCATTGAATATATAACCCTAACTCATGAATAGAATAACATGCTTGTAGTTCTCATTTTCCTATCTTTGGATGCAGGTAAGCCTTGGGAGGAGACGTGCAGTCAGTGGAACTTCCAAGCTTGAGAAAATCATCACCAGACGTGGGATCAAAGGTATGTTACCCGATCTATTCTCTATTTTCTTTCTTTAGATTAGTTTTGTTATGTTTGGGGTAGAGTAGAATTAATTGAATTTTATAAGGTTATTCGCTCTATCTACATCTTGAACCCTGGTGTAGTTAAAGGGGGGTTTTTCCCACTAGCATTGAGGAAGAGCTACATGTCTATAATCTTGTGTATCAGGTCAACTACATGATCAGAGGTATGATTATGTGTTAGTTTTTATTCTTATGCTTATGTTGTTTTGGTACATGATTGAGGTATGTCATGGTAATGATTGTGGATGGTACACCTTGATGATGGTATGATACATTGTTAGAGGCACATCTTGGATACTTGGCATATGGTATGGTATATGTTCTAGTTCTTGGTATGGTACATGGTTGATACATGGTAGGGTACATGTTGATGTACATTGTTAATGTATAGGTATGGTACAAGTTCCGGTTGATGGTTAATGTACATTGTTTGGTGATGGTTTTGGTATCCATGTGAGCGGATCTGTGTACAATTGGTTGATGATGGTATATCAGTGACAAAGATAGTGAGATGTTGGATGATTGGTTGATCATCAATGATATGTTGATGTGACAGTGGTAGTCACAGGTTGATGTGATAGTGGTAGTCACAGGTTGATGTGACTGTGATAGTGATAGGTTGGTTGATGTGATTGTGACAGTGATAGGTTGGTTGTTGTATTGGTGACATTGGCAGTGACAATATCAATGGTAGTGACTGTGTGTCTACACTTATATTTCAGGGTGGTAGGATGATTCAAGGAAAGGCGGTTCTAGCCTCCTTTCGATTGGTGTCAGAGAACTCAGGGAGTTGTAGCTTCTTTTAGGTTGGTTCCTGTAAATCAGGGGGTCGTAGCCTCCTTTTGGTTGGTGTCGGAGAACTCAGGGAGTTGGAGATTATTTCAGGATGGTGCCTGTAAATCAGGGATTTGGTGCCTCCTTCCAGTTGGTGCTGAATAATTTGGAAGTTGGTGCTTCCTATGAATGCATTCTTGATATATATAAGAAAGCATTTCATGGTTTTCTCCCATTTGGGTTTCCACATAAATTCTAGTGTATTGTGTATCTGATGTGATATTGTTTATTTGTACTGCTTATGGTTATATTATCATTATATATTGTATGCAATAATAAATGATATACTGTTGATAAAGTTGAATTTTGAATGTTGTGATTGAAAGTGGTAAAAAGTGCTCATACTGATTCACCCCTCCCCCTCCCCCTTCTTAGTATTCCAACACGATTGAATCTGTATCTTCAATTGCTTGTTCTTCAATGTAATCTACAACGATTCTTTCAAACCATTCATTCATATTTTATCTTCCTCCATTTATTATTGTTTTCATCAATTCTTCATATGGATTGAGTTTGTGCATTGGGTGTTTGATTGAGATATTGGAACGATGCTTCTGGAATAACTTCCAAGAATAATTTGTGTGTTTCTAAGAAGAATTGTGTAAGCACTTCTGCGATCGTCAGTCAATTCCTTCTTAAGTAATTTTTGATATAATCATTAATTTTGTGCTCCCTCCATTCGTGTATTTCTTCTGACTTTAACATCTATGTGCCTTTTGTTTTATACATGCCCTAGTTCAGAACTACTGGCAATGAAACCAATGTTGTAGTATGAGGGAAAGTACAAGAGGACAAAAGTAGCTGAAGAACCATCAAATTCACTTTATTATGTGGATAAAACAATCTCTCTCTCTCTGTCTCTCTCTCTCTCTCTCTCTCTCACACACACACACACACACACACACACACACACACACACATGCATGTCATATAGTTACTAGTCGGTTACAGTTCTCAACTACCAGGTCAGTCGACTCTAACTGTTTGTTTGATCGACCCTCTATATGAATTCTATAGTCGACTTGATTGGTCAACTAACGGGTCTAGTCGACAGATCCGACTAGCCCATACAACACCCCTCTTGCCCATGAAATGTCTTCCCTATATAAATTGGTAGAGGAGGGTAGGGGATGCTTCTAGATCTCTAGAGCTAAGTGAACCTTGACTAGATTGATAGTTCCCAAGCTCATATCATGAGATAAACAAATCACCTAGTGTTGATCTCCTTGGAAATCACCAAATCTAGAAGGCTAGGGGAAATCACATTGAAATTTTGGTCAAAGGAAAAAGTGTAAAGGAAGAAATCCTTGTTGAAATCAAGACTACAAAATATGGGCTTCAAATATATCGATCTTAATTTTCTCAAAGGCTTCATTTTATTCTTTATTCCATTTAAATTCAACATCTTTGTGAATAATTTTTGCAAGGGTTTAATTGTTTCAACAAAATCAATTATGAATTTCCTAATCAAGTTGATCTTCCCAAAGAAGGATTGCATGGTTTTCTTATTGTGTGGGAAAGGTAGCTATGAAAACACTTTTACCCACTCTAGATCAATAGTTATGTCATCCCTTGATATAATGTGACACAAAAGTTTCCCTTATTTTACACCAAAAATGGTCTTCTTTAGGTTAAGGGAAATTTTGTATTTTCTACATCTTTCAAAAATATTTGTGAGATGAAAAATGCCATCTGATATGTTTTTGGAATACACAATTACATCATCTAGATATACCATGACATATATGTTTGTTAGCCCCCTAAAATCATCATCTATAGCTCATTGAAAAGTGGCATTGTATTAATTAATCCAAAAGGCATGTGTTTGTATGCAAAGGTACCCTACTTAGTACAAACAATAGTTTTTAGTCGATCCTCTTCTGAAACAAAAACCTAATTATAGCCCGAGAAACCATCTAAAAGTGAGAACATCTCATATCCAAAGACTATTTGAAGGAGCTATTCCATGATAGGAATGGGATAATTATCTTTTTTAGAGGCTTTATTCAAATTCTAAAATCCCACACAAAGACGAATCTCACCTGTCTTTTTCCTTGCTAGCACCAGGTTTTCCATCCACGTAGAATGCCTTGCCTGGAAGATAATTTTGGCATCTAACAATTTATTAATTTCTTTTTGAATTAGAGGTTCGAGTGAGGGGTGAAACTTTTGTAATTTGTGTTGAAATTGTTTAACATTATTCTTGAGGGGTATTTTGTGTTGTATGATTCTTGCACCATAAGTTTTAAGATCCTGATAAGACCATGGAAAAATGTCTTGGTATTCTTTAAACATCTTAAGATAAGATATTATTTCATCTACAAATATTGACTTTCCAGGATTGATGTTCCTAAGGTTTTCAATGATTCCTAGATTCCTACTTCATAACCTAAACTAGAGCTACCAATTTTGAAATTTAATGGACCTTTGAACTTATCTTGCAAGTCAAACAAATTTTCAAGGTTGATTGCCCCGTTGGGCATGGTATGTGATTTAGGTTTCATAGTTGTTATATCATATTTATCTTTTGAACCATCAAACTCTTGTTCAGTTAGAACCGACTGAAATTCATCATCATCAATGGAAAGATCCCTAAAATTTTCTTCATTAGTCAGAAATTCTATTATTTGTCTATCTCCTTTGAACACCCTCCAATTCGTGACATTATCAGGGACATAAGGTTTATATAGAATCCTAATAGCAAATCTAGTGGCTTCATAGTCTTCTAATGTGGATAACCTAGAGGTTGTTGTAGCTAGTGAATCAACTAATAGGTTTTGGGACCGTAGGATAGCAATGGTGTTGAAAGAAAGAAAATTATCTATTAACATGTGGACCTCTTGCTCATATTTCCTAATTTTTAGTGAGTTGAAATTAATGGAATTTATGATCTACATGACTATAATTTTAGAATCTATAGAAACCTTGATTTATTTTATATTCAAATCCAAAACCTTTTCCAACCCTTGAACCAAAGCTTCATATTCAACAGTGTTATTTGTGCAGTCAAATTCTAGCCTACAAGACAAGAAACTATGTTTACCATTTGTGTCTACAAAGAAACACCCAACCCCAGTTCCTTCTTGATATTTATATCCATAAAATAATAGTGTCCAAATATCAAGAACATTTTGTATTGTTTTATCCTTTTGATTTTTTTTTATTTTGTTTTTGTTTTTTATTTAGATTTTATTTTGAAGCACTAGTTGCAAAATATACATTGGGGCTATCATGGATTTCTGATAAAATATCATCCTTCTGAAGAAATAATTATGACTTCTGTGTAACTGATATTTCATATGTCATGGCTATAAAAATTTTGAATTCTAAATCACATGAATAATTCCCTAGGATGGGATATTCATATGAGGAGGGTTCATTTGTTGCCTCCAAATCAGTCACAGTATGTTTCAAATATTTTTCTCTGCCAATCCTAATTTAGGATGTTCATTCTAGGGTAACCATAAGTGATATCAATCCGAGTGAAAATACCCTTGTGATTTATGTGACCAGTATCAACTGAGTAGAATACCATAGGCCTCAAGGATGTCTACAACAATAATGTCGATGACTTGATGGATCTTTCGATTCGAAGGAATCCTAATTAGAACATATTTCAGTTCTTCAATGACCTTCACTTATTATTTATATAACTGAATGATATGAGTATAACACTTAGTGTATGTAGCATTTAATTTTTTACAGACAAATTAAGGCATGGCATTGAAGGATGCTCCAGAGTCAACTATATAGTTTTGTAGATTATGGTTGAAAATCTCAAAAGTTAGTAGGAAAGGAGGTGTTGATGGCTTGGATTTCTTCTCCATTGAGGTTGTGTTTACTGTTGATATTTAAGGGTCACCTAAATTAGCTTTGCTTATGGTTTGAGAAGGATTTACCATTTTAGCCTTTTCTTCCTTCAAAGATCTGAGCAAAAGAGTCTTATGTTGAGAGATTTTGTACAGATGCATCACCGAATATGTTTTCTTTAATTTTCTTCAAATCTTCAACCACATTATATTCCATATGCTTAGACTTATGATCTACAAATTTAGGAAAAGTGACAAATGCAGGAGTGGGTTTAACTATAGGTACACATGTCCATAGTTTCTTAAGGGTCTGAGACACAGTGGGATGGGACTGGAAGATAGGGCCTTTACTTATGGTCTGGACAAAAAAGGTTTCATCTATCATATAATCTTCTCCTGTCATTTTTACCCCAGGAATTATGTCCCATAAAACCATGGATATTTCTCTAATATGTTTAGAAGATTCTTCATCCATAGCATCTAGTGCTTAGTCATTGGCTTGATCTGTTAGAGAAAATCCATCTAGAAAACGATTTTCCAACAATTTCATATCATCTATCCATTGTGGGTAGGTTTTCTCAGAGTGGTTGGCCTGATGATAGTTGCAAAAGTGATTTGAAGCTACTTCTCATAAATCAATATTCAAGTTAGCTAGGGGAGGTTCGATAGCCTTAAAAGGAGTAGGTCTCTT
>ML801152.1:0-20480 GCA_009831015.1 Picea engelmannii
TTTAAATGTTGTTTAAAGAAATACAACAACAACATAACATGCATAAAAATATAACTAGCAACTCACAACAATGAGAACATGATAAAGGAGTTCACCCCCAACTGGGCTACATCTCCTTAAGCCTCCATCAATGGACTAGGCTCTCTGGGATTAGTTTGTCAAAGATTCTTTTACAAGCTTCTTATCAACTCTAATGGATTTACTGACTGTACCATTGGTTTCAAAATACATAAAAACCACAAAAATGACTAATAGAACTCTAAAAATGAACCATGGCTCATCTGGGCATGACCTCTTCTACATGTGGCCTTCAGCTTCCCTTAGCTTCCTTGTGTAAACAACACTTGTAAAAGTCCTCAAATTCCTCTGAAACCTATCCCAATGTATTTAGAGAATAATAATTAGTCAAAAATGACTATTCAGTCACATAAAATAGACTTGCGTTCATCTAAGCATGGCCTCCTTCAATGGTGGCCCTAAGCTCCCTGAAGATCCTAAAACTTCAAGGTAGAAAAAACTGAAAAAGAAGTCTCCAAATGACTTTGAAAACTATGCCAATGGATTCAGAATGTCCAAAAACCCCTAGTTGGGCTTTTTCGACACCTCATTTGGCCAAAAAATGAAGAAGTTAAGCCTCCTGCCATTTTCCTCCTTCAAGTTTGTTGTCTCTAGTTTGCCAAAACACACTCCTGTGTGAGTAACCTAGCTTCTGGGAATTTACCATGCCTAAACCCAGCACATGTGCGCATGCCTGCAAAACACGCTAAATTTTCACATCGTTAACGAGCTAAGCCCCCGAATCTCAGAGGTGTTGGGCGCATGGGGGCCATGTGGCCACGTCCCAACACATAAAAAGGGCTACATTACAAGGTTATTTGTGGGTGTGACACGTGTCGGGCGTGTGTATGCACCAAGTTTCTAGCGAAAGTGGTTGATCATTTTGAAAACTTGCATGCCAAAGTTTGTGTGGAATCGGGTCACATGGGTGCATATGTAAACGGGGGCTGGGACTAAGCCCCAGCCCAGACCCCCATGCCAACCTTTAACACATTTAAATTTAAATAAATTTAAAACTGCTACATGGTAAGCACTACCATGTGCGCGCATTGGCAGCCCAGCCTTTACCAAGACTTTGCATATGGTGGGGGAGTTCTGGGGTTCGAACCTGATGGACTCCATAAAAATTTTAAACACCATAAACGTTAGGGTACCACATGGCACCTCCCAATTTGCCATCAACATGCCACTTGTCAAAATCTCATTCGCCCACATGTTTGCCCAAACTACCAGCTCAACATCTTGCCAAATCATCGTAAAGTCATGCCACATCAGCATATGGTCATTCCATGTCAGCATGTTCAATCAACACCTACCACATCATCACTTGTATGGACTGTACAGTCAGCAAATTTTTTGCCTGTTTGGCAAATCGAAAAGAACGTGATATCTCACTCATCCGATGTTTGTTTGAACCCATTTGAAGTGCATTGGGTTCGTGAAGACGAGGCCTACACACCCATCCACTTTGAAGTGATTCCGAACACTTTTATTTTGGGGCTAAAATTTGACCCTGTTCTAGATTCTGATCACACCTTCCCAATGAAAGACTTTTGGACCCACAAAAGCTAATGATTATCTGCCTGAAATTCATTACTCTTTTACTTCCAAGTTCTATCAACTGATTCTACTTGAAAAGTCTTTTTGGCAATCACATGGGTACCTTGACATGCCTTGCACTGCAACTGGCTATGTCCCTCAACCACTGTTCTCTGGCTGCTGCTAACCCACTATTCTCTTTGTTCTTGGAAGACTGACAACCTTCCCACTGAGAATCAAGTCCCTCTTGTGAACTCTTTGGCATCAACACAATCCTCTCTACAATGACTGCAAAAAGATTTCCTGCAACATCTTGTCACAATCCAAGAAAACCATCAATCTTGAAAACAAACTTATACAAGAATAAAAATGATGCCAACAAAGACTTTGCTCTTCAAGAAATAATGGTCGCATCTTGTACTTCATCAAAGTACATGTCATTTTCCTGCATCTTGGTTTACCCAATATCGACTTGCAAGCCAACAAATACCATCGACTAAACATAAGCTGAAAAACATGATCAACACAACATAGTCATCAAGAAAACATTGACACAAGTCGAGACTCATTTGAAACATATAGACATTTCCAAAATGACAAGTCGACATTCATGATACACAACCATGTCACAATCATGAGTCACTCATAATAAACTATCACCAAGTTCATTGTTTACACATACAAAATCCCATGCATGTGCATATCTCTTAACCTGTCCTTCAAGTACAAACATAAGTACATAAACCCAAAAACATGTGGGTACATAAGAGATGAAAATGAAAAAGATAAATGGCTGCAATAAGTGAGTATCATACCCATCTTTTACATCCTCCTGGTGAAGTTGTGCAACAACAAGAACGCCTTCAAAAGAATTGTATTTACATGCAAACTTGAATCATACAAGTTGTGATAAATTGTTGCAACTTGTCATACTTTCAATAGAAATGCATACATAAGGCTGAAATGTGCATCTACAAAGAAAGAAATGCAAGCCTTACTTATTCAATAAATCTAACCATTTCTAACCAAGCCAATTGAATGGTGACGTTTTCTGTTGAAAATCGTCTTCTTGTGAATCATCTTGACTCACATCGATGATGGAATATTCTCCTCTTCCATTCTTGCCAGTCTCTTTATCCATCCGCTTCTTTTGCTTTGAATGGGTGGTTGGATGTAATGTCCAACATTGTTCAATGAGATGACCTCTCTTGTGGCAGTGAGTAGTTGGTGTGAGTTGTTCTCGGAGATTGTCGATCTTCTTTTGATACTAATCAATTGCCTGCGCAATCTGGTCGATATTTTTTGATGTTGGGAGTTCTATGCCTTGCACAGTGCTTGGAATTTTCCCAAAAATTTCTCCCACTCTTCGTTGCATCTCGTTCCTACGTTTTTTCTCCTCTTGAGTTTCGGACTTGGCCTGCTCACACACGTTTTCCAGTGCTTCCCGCTTCTTTGTTTCTTGTTGTAGATTGAATAAGTTTTTATGTGTGTGAGACTATACCTCGTGGTCGATACTAACCTTCAATTTGTGTAATGCCCTTGATGACATCTGCGTCAAGACAAACTGGATGTGATCTAAATCCTTCAATGGTGTCTGCCCCACAATTTCATCCATACGCAGCACGTTAGGTTTGATGTAGATTGTTTCGTTTGTGTGTGGTATTGAGAGGATTGGGTCTCATTCTTCTACCTCCACTCTTTCTTTGGCATGTAGAATCGTTGGATATATGCCTCTATTGTTGCTTGCTATATGGACTTCCCCGAGTTTCTTGACGAATTGTCCCATTTCTACCAACTCGTTTTGCAGTTTTTCTCTATGATTTGCTACATGATCGAAATATTCTGTTAGGCAATCCTGGACCATTATGGCAATAATTTCCCCATCATCCTTTGTGATCGTATAGTCCAATGATGCTCATTCCACCTTTGATTTATTTCCCACACCTCCTACCTGTATGGATGGTCTCTTATTTCCCCCTGGTTCCTGTGTGATGGGATTTGGGGCGGTCTCCTGCGCTCCCTCAGCTTGTTTCTGTTGTTCGTTGGTCGGCTATGTAGTCTCTTTCTTCCCTTTTTGGGTCCCTATCTGCATTGACCCGTCGTCTGCCTAAGTCGGCTTTCCTTGGCCCGTCCTTGGTTTCTTGGGCACTGGTATTTCTGGAGGCTTTGTTTCCACCTGTGATGCCTCTCCTTCTCCTATTCTTTCTGGTATTTACCGAGTAATGGCTGGGATCCTCCATTCATCAGGCCATTCACTGATGACCATGTCGATATAACCTTCTATGATGTAGTAGCGCATCTGTAGCCACTATTTATCTGGATCCTTTCTTGGTTGTATCCACATGGTTTGTCGTGTAGCCCGAAAGTTGGCGATGTTCGCATATCATGCGACAGCCTCTGGTGTTATTCTCCATGATCGGCTCATAGTTTCCTATATGTCCCATAGGTATGCTTCGAATATGATTCCATTCTCCCTCTTATGCCTGGCATGTGGCTCAAATCTCAGTAATTGGTATCTTGCTCCCGCTAGTTGTGGTCTAGTACAAAAAATTACATACCTTGGTTCTCGCCATCCCATGAAGGCTATTAGGGTAATCAGCCATGAGTAATGGAACTATGTGCCTAGGTCCTATGCATCCTTGCAGTCCTCTTGGAATAAGTTCAATAGATAGGGCACCCAACTCATTGAGGTGCCTTTGGCGCACTGATATGCAACTGCAATGACTCCAACTGGTACTTCCTCTTTGCGACATTTTCTTAGCAATTTGCATGATAAAATCTTTGCGCCCAATTGTGTGGTTGTGTTGTTGACCCATTTGATTATAATGCCTCTCGTTCCCCTAGTGGTGTTGTATTGCTTCTCCATTTCCTTTGCCAATGCTTTCTCCTTGGATTTGTCATTCAGAATCAACGTGGGATACATAACCCAGATGGGTAGTCCTATTACTTGCGTAATAATCTCAATAGTTATGGGGATGGGTTTGTCCAGCCATATATCCCCTCCATGGGTGACTGCTAATAGCTGCTTGACGCATGTTGTCGTATACTGGCCTCTACCAAAATGTGGTAGCTTCAACAAACCTAAGATTCCTATTTTGTTTAGCCCAGCTGCCCACTTGTGTGGCTGGCTAATCATTTCTCCAAGTTGGTTTATGGTTATGGTCTGCATAAATACCCTCTGCGCAAGTTCTGGGAACTTGGTTTCATCTGATACGTCATGGCCAGAATACTTGAGTTTCCTGACGTGACCCAGTAGTTGCGGTTATACCTATACTCCATCTAGTATGTGTGGTAGCACAATTTTTGTTACAGGTTTCTTGCGATTTGAGTTCAGTATCTGAACTCTTTCTTCCTACTGTGGTGGATAGTTAGAAGTTCCAGCAGCTTCTGGTTGCTCCCTTGTAAGCCATTCTAGCCAAGCCAAGGCAGTTCCAGTGGTCTCCTCTGTTGGTTGACCTAATTTGGGTGCTTGTGACTCGTCTGGTTGCAACACTACTTCCAGATTTTGTGTCATTATGTTAACTTCCACGGTTGCTTCAATGCTTTCTGGTTGCACTTCCTGTTGGGCTTCTGCTTCCTAGTTTTGAGGCTCCTGCGTCATTGTTGGTGTGTCCTCCTTCATGGCCTCTATGTGTGGTTGTTGAATATCCTCCAGTACCAGTGTAGGGTTCATCGGTATCATCTTTGGAGATGGAATTTCATCGATATCGATGATCTTTGACTGTTGTTGTTCATTTTCTTCCAACGGTCCTCGTGACCTAGTTTGAACCCTGGTTGGTCTGGTTCTCTGGCCTGGTTCTGGTGGCTTCGGTGGGTTCATAGTGGTGAATTTTGAACATTTTCTAAGATCAAATGACATTAGTGAGCTATGTGGTCTCGCTCTATTCGTTTCGGTTGCTATTTCTCTCTCTCTGTTCTCCTTTCACGAATAGACTAGTTTCTCCCATGCAAGCGTGTTGTATGGGCTTGTCATGAAGCTTGTTGAGGATGCTTCCTCCATGATGTGATTAATTCACCATAACTATAGATTCAATGCATCTGCAATGGTTTTTTACTTTCCATTACACTTTCTTTTTCATATCCAGATGGCGCGTTTAATGTGATGTCCCCTCAGTCCTTGTCGTTCTTTAAGTTTGCTTCATGTTGTCCTGTCAACCTGCTTACTTCGACTTTCCTTTTCCCAGTTGCTGTTTTTTTATATGATCGTTGTCCTTGCCTTTATTGAATTTGTGTTTTGAACATCATGTGGCCTTTCTATCTCTGGCGTGTTGCATGCTATTTAGTCTTGTTTCCTTTTTTTCACTTTATGGTTTTTATTTTTTTTATATTTTTACTGTGCATTGGGTGGTTGATTGTCCTTGTACAACTTCAGTCAGCTCCCATTGATGATTCCTCTGAGGTCTATGCCTACTAAATATATTAACTTTATATCTCCTCTGTCTGTGATAGATTTTACCTCGTATGGTCCTAACCAATGAATTCTAAGCTTCCCCGAGTCCTAAAACGATTTGTTGTCGTAGAGAAATACTAGATCTCCTTCCTTGAACGTTTTCTTCTTGATGTTTTGATCATGCCAAGATTTGTCTCTTGCCTTCTGTACTTTTTGGTGGAATCCTGCCAAGATTTGGTCTTCCTCCATTGACAGTAACTAATTCAGTCTTTCCTGTATTGTGCCTCGTTCTGTCATTTGTGTGATAGTTGCTACGTGTAAACTAGGTATTAAAAATTCTAATGGCACTACTTCTTCTTGGCCATGGACTAGTTTGAATGGTGTGTGCCCTGTCAACTTTTTGCATGTAGTCCTATATGCTCATAATATTGTTGGTACTTTGAGGTCTCAATCGTCTCTATTGATGTTATAGATCTTTGTCAGTGCGTTCTCTAGAATTTTGTTGAAGGCTTTTACTGTGCCATTTTCCTATGGGTGATATGGTGTGCTTTTTTGGTGATGAACTTCAAACTCTTCAAGCATCACACGGATTATGTTGTTTATGAATTGTGTGCCATGGTCACTCATCAAGACTCTTGGGTACCCAAATATAGTGATTACTTGTTCAAACAAGAAGTGTGCAGTTGTTTATGCGCTGCAATCTTTTACTGGCGCGACTTCCGCCTACCTTTTTAGGTATTCCGTCGCAATGATAATGTATCTTGCCCCTGTCCTTTTGGTTGGTGGGTTAATTGGTCCCACAAAGTCTATTTCCCATTTATCAAATACCTGTAATGTTACTTGTGGTTGTAGTGGCATCTCATCTCTTCTGTTGGGTTTGCCTACCCTTTGACATACATTGCATCTCTAATAGTACTCTTTCAAATCTATGTGGATCGTTAGCCACCATAATCTTACGTGTAGTACCTTCTTCAAGATATCTTTTCCTACATAATTCCCTCCTACCATTCCCTCGTGGGATTCTGCTAAAATTCTTGGTCGTTCATGCTCTAATATGTACCTTCATAAAATGCTATCTGCACCCATCTTGTGTAGATGTCCTGCGATCAGTTGATACTCAGTTGCGCGGAATACCAAGTTCTTCTTCTGTGTGGTGGTATATTCTTGTGGCGCAGTACCTATAGTCAAGTAATGAATGATATCTTCGAAGTAGTCATCAACAATCTGTACTGAGAATAGATGTGCATCCGGAAAATTGTCTTCTAAATTTGTAGGTTCTTCTCCATTTGTGACCCTTGACAGGTGGTTAGGTCCTGCGTTCAGTTTTTCTGGTTTAACTATTACCTCAAAGTCAAATTATTGGAATACCAGTAACAATCAATAGATTCTCCCCCCCCAACATTGGATTATTGACTAGGTATTTCAGGGCTGAGTGATTTGTAAACATATTAAAGTGTTTCCCCAATAGGTAATTTCTGAACTTCTATAGTGCATAGACCATATCTAGGCCTTCTCTTTCTGTCATGTTATAATTATGTTCTGAGTCTGATAAATTTCTACTTGCAAAGGATATCGGGTGATCCAAGTCTCCCGCCTATGGCTGTGCTAAGATAGATCCAAGTGCTATCGTTGATGCATCTACATGCACATGGAATGTTTTTTCCCAGTCTGGAAATACTAATATTAGCGCGGTAACCATGTTTTCCTTCAAGGTATCCATACCATGTTGACACTCGTCATTCCATTGATACTTTGTATCCTTTCTTAATAGTTTTTCCATTGGTGTTGTGATCTACACGTATCCTTTGATGAATTTCCTATAGTATCCTATGTGTCCTAACATTGCTCTTAGCTGGTGGACTGTTTTTGGTGCTGGCAAGTTAACAATGACTATGATCTTTGTCAGATCGACCAATAAACCTTGTTTGCATAGTATATGGCCCAATAGTATCCCAAACGGTGTTCCAAATATGCACTTTTTTATATTCAGTGATATCTAAAACTGTCTGCATCTTTCTAACATTAGTCGTAAAACTTCCACATCGTTTTTCAATAGGCTATAAACTGTCCAATCATCTAGGTATACTTCGAGAAAATGATGGATGAACTCCTTGAATGTTGTGGTGACCACTCTAGAGAATATTGTGGGTGCATTCTTCAATCCAAACGCCATGACTGTGTACTGATAACATGCCCATTCTGTCGCGAATGTAGTCTTGTGTTTTTCCTCCTGTGTTATCTTAATCTGATGGTTGCCTGAGAATCCATTAGTGAATGAGTAAGCTTCATGGCCCCCCACATTCTCTAACACTTCATCCATGAACAATGTAGGGAATGGGTCATGTAGGCATGCGTCATTCAACTTCCTCAAATCGACGCATATCCTGATCCGTCTTCTTTGTTTCCTGTCCTGTACTACCATCGAGCTTATCCATTTTGATTCCTCGACTGGTTCGATGATGCTGGCTTCAAGAATCCTATCAATCTCATCCTTAAATTCATGTTTATATATGGGGTTCAGTATATAGGGTCGTTGTTTAATAGGTCTCGCGTCATATCTGAGTGGTATTTTCATTTATCCTAATTCTCCGACTATACCCTTCATCTCTCTAAATGTTGTGGGAAAAATGTCACTATATTTGTGCAACAATTTTGTGATGCTTTCTACTGTTTTCTCATCCCAGTAGTCTCCAATGCTTGCCACTTTGGGCTGCTCAATTATCCCGATGTTAACTTTATTTATTTTGATTGGCACAAAAATGACTTTTGATTCTATGGGTGGTCCTTCCACATCTCTTTCACCTTCAACTTCTTCGATCTGAATATAGCATGGATCATCTCCATCTGGTGCTTCCTCCTATATATGGTAACATGACAACAGTTCCTTGACTATCTATTTATTTCATTGTTGTTCTTCTGTGATAAGTTCTATTTCTGGTTCTTTAATGAATCTGACTCCTCTGATCTATTTCAAGGCTGCATCTATGTGGGGGTTCTCATGCTTGAATGAGAAAGTGAAGGTAAATTTATGTTGCAATGTCGTCCATGTCGTATTTCCTCTACACAATTCCTGGTCTATATACCAGTTCGCTAGTATGCCATGTAAAGTATGTATGAAGTGATGGAGCCATTCCTCTGGTGGTGTCATTTTCCACAGCGTTTTACACTCCTCCAAGTGTTTCGTTGGTGTCCCTAGTCCTTCATATTTCTGTTGTATGTTGTCTTTATGTTCTGCGCCAAACCTTATGCACAATAAATGCTTACATTGATACCAGTCTATGATGGTCTCTTTATGTGTGCCCCACCATCTTGCGGGTGTGGCCCTGAATGCTAAGTTGAGTGATAACAGTCTCTGATTCTATAATACTTCATCTTCATATTGTGTCAAGAATGTTTCCAAATCATTTAGTCTGTGGAAACTGGTTGCTTCTCTTATTTCGGTGCCTACCCATCTTACTGTGCGTTATATTATTGCACATCTTCTCGTGGATACTTCATGTAGCCTTTGTTTCTAGTTTTCTAATCTGGTGTCTGAGTCTCTTGAACATGAAGTAATGCTCCGCCAACTGAGTACCCCGTCTACAGTTGGTTTTACATAGTTCTCATTGCACGTAGTTGTTCTTTACAACTGGTTGATCTCCTCTAAGTCCAAGCAAGTGGGTTCTACGAACCTTTCCCCTTCTGATGGATCTAGTGGTTCTATGACCCTATATTCTCCAGATTCAAATGTCATTTCCTAGCTTTCAAATTTATTATGGCCTGGTTTTCAAATGCCCAATCCAGACTAAGAAATGTCGGGTAAGGTGTTGTGTCATCTACTATTTCAATGACTTCAAAGTATGCTTTAGTGCGCACTCCATCAAGATCTACTATCACTTCTTTCAGTCTACCTATTGGTAGGACTCTATGTTGGTTTGCTAGTTTCAATTGGACATTTGAGTATCCTAGTGTTGGCTCTCCCATGCATTGCCATGTCTTCTTTGGTAATACATTTACTTTGGATCCTATATCTAGTATGATGTCTCCCATGTTGAAATCCCTAATGTTAGCATTCGGTCTAAACTCCCTACATTTTCTTCTTTTTGTGTGTAGGTGATTAACTATTTTCGGTTCTAGATTTTCTTCCATCTCGCTACTACATTTTTCTAGTATGATTTGCAATATTTTCACAGATGATGGATCACTTTATACTTTTACACATGATTACAAAAAGACTTTGATTGTACTTACTTGTCCCATGGGTTGAATCTCATTGGTATGATCCAATGATGGTGGCATCTCGTACTCTGGTGCTTCCTTAAATGGTTGTGTAGTTGAGGTCGACGTTGTGTCTCTCTTATGAAACTCTTGTCTGGATTCCTTGAAGGTCTCCTTTTCCTTTTGCACGACAAACTTGTTTTTTTGTTCAATGTTCTTCTTTACCCATCGGTTCTGCGTTGGTTCCTATCGAACTGCATCGTTTCCTATTTTTGTTTCTCCGCGGGTAACTATATTGATGTTTGATCCTTCATCCCTTGCTTCAATTGAAATACACAGAACATTCTGATTGTTCTGGTTCCTCTTTTCCTGAATCTTTACTAGTAGTTTCAGACATTCCTCTGTATCGTGGTCTGATGCACGACAATACATACAAGTTGTTGGTGGCAGTGGACATTCCCATGCATAATGTCTTGGTTGTTGACAATTATGACATGTGATTGGTCCTCTACCACATTCAAAACTTCCTTTGGATCGAACTCCTCCTCTGTATCTTTCTCAATCACCTCTCAATGTGTTATACTGTGGTGCTTGATTGTACTGTGCGGTATTATACTGGGGTTGTGTCGGGTTGTACTGCGGTTGCACGTTATTGTAGGGTTTTTGCGTAGTATTGTACTGCTACTATGCAATGTTGTATGGAGCTGGGACTTGATTTAACTATGGCATTGCTTGCCCAATCTTCATTTTGGCCTGTACCCTGTATGCGTCTAATGTTCTTTCTCGCATCAGCTCCATAGTTCTGCAGTCTTTATCGTCATGGCCCATTGACTTACAAAAGTTTCAATATGAATTCTTTGGAACTGTCTGGTATTTCTACATCAACGTGTAGTGATAAGGGTCGTGACCCAGTTTCTTGCATATTTCGCACCATAATCCTCCCTGTGGTAGAGGATTTGGCATACCTGTTTCCATATACTGCACGAATGTTGGGCATTCGTTCTTGTGGTGTCCTTCCATCCTACATGTGGTGCACCAAATGGATTTTCGTTTGTCCTTGTTCTTACTCTGGTTCAGTTGAAATGTTAAATTATTCAAATCATCCTTTAGCTCTTCAATAGTTGGGTCTATCTACTAGTACTGGTTCTCTTCCAGTTGCAAGGTTGCTTATAGAGCCTCTGCCTACGTCTAAAACTTTTGTTGTCATAAAGAGTATTTCAAGTGTTGTAGAAATTAATTGAAAAACAAGTGTCTATGTTGCGTCTTGGTCATGATATACTTCAATTTTCCCTTCAATCGCTTGAATCTCTGATTGATGTCCCATACAGACTCTCCTGGTTTCTATCTTATTTCGATCATCTCGTTCATGTACTAATCCTCTGAGCTCAACTTCTGGAATTCATTGATCAGTAACTTCTTAATGTCTACTAGTGTCCTTGTCATCCCAGGGGCATTGTTTGTGTCTAGACTCATATACCATTCTAGTGTCCGATCTCTTACATAATCGCTAGCTGCGCAAGTTTGGTATCTTCATCAGTGATCTACTTTACTTCCCATATCTTTGCACAAATGAACAAATGTTTCTCAGGGTCTTCTGCTACTTCCCCTCGAAACTCTAGTAATCTGATAATGGGATCATGTCCTTCCATTTTGAATACTAAACTACTACCTCCTTCGCGCAGTGTATATACCTAACTATTATTTCCTAAACTGGCTCCTCCAATTGTTGCTCCTTGTGTATATGTACTTCTTGTTGTTGGACTTCCTCCGAACTTTGGTTGTCTAAATGGTGGTGTTCTCTTTGGTGTATTAGTTGCACATGGGTTTATGGGTTCCACACTAACATTAATATGGATAGGATGGCTGCCTTCTCCTCCCATTCTTGGGCCTCTCATATTCCTCTCGTATGTTGCACATAAGATTTCCACAATCTACTCCATAGCCCGGAGATCCTCCACCTCTTCCTCATCGCTAGCCAAGCCCTCCCTCTCGGCTACGACTCTCTTCTTGGTATTCACCTTATATTGGTAGGGTACTCCGCTACGCATCATTCCTGATGACGCCAAGATCCACTTAAGTTGGTCATCATCCATCATAATTGGGTCTAAGGGTTCCACCTCCTTCTTTCCTTTATCCTTTTCTCCTTCAATTTATCCTCTCTCTGTCAGTGCTTCCCCCCTTCCCCCATGCACGCAGGGAAGTCTAGTTGTCTAATTTCATTGTCATTACACCTTTGTTATATAGAAATATCTTAATAGAAGTATACAATGATCGAATGTACCTTCCTCGAGGTCCATGTAGAAATTCTTTCTCTTCTGCGCTATATGACTTTGCTGTGTCGACTTCTAACTCTTTGATGAATCCTTCCACAATACTGTCAAGCCAAAAGTCTACTGCGTGGGTGAATTTGTTGTTCACCTACTGTAACTATGCAATCTATACTAGGGTCCAATCTAGCTATCGAATCCAGTTCATCGCATGGTCATCCTTCAACCTTAATATCCACTCCTGTAGTAGATGCAGAAAATCACAGAAAAAGACTTCGTGTAAATCAATAAATATGTATTTATCCATATATTTGCGAAGTGTAATTCTAGGGTTTCTATTGTCTTTCTGTGAAAACTCTAGCTCTTTGGTTCTCAACCAGCCTTCAATTTCCACTTTTGTGGGATTCCAAGGTCTCAAAATTACCTTCTAATGGTTCATTGCTCTCTTGTTTTGCTCATTATTTTCACGTTCACTCTATCTCATCTACTCAGTCCTTTCTCATTCATACCAGCATGGAAACATAACCATTTGTTGGGTATTATTTGTTGGTCTTGTCTACTTTTTCTTTGGTTACCATCTAATTTATTGACCCAGGGTTCATGAAATTCGGGTTTCCAACAAATCCTCTAAAACTATCGACCCTCCTGGTAAACCAGAAGGCAACACAGTACACAGAATGCACTGCGCAGTCTCACCCGAGATAGCTTTAAATGGGTGGCTATAAGACTTAGGTGTTTACAACCTAGGATATAGTATGAGATAGGGGTTTATTCTTCAGATCCATGTACTACGAATTGTAAGTGTAATCTACTTATTCTTCACGGGTGTATATTTACATTTCACAGTTTATTTCCCAAACAACATAATCATACTCCATAACAATGTATTAACTCATTCATCAAGCATAACAATGAAATTCTGAAAGAAACTAAAGATATACATGCATTCACCATAATACACAAATATTACTGTGGTTCACCCCCTCCTGGGCTACGTCCACAAAGATTTGGCTCTTGACTCTTTTATTATGGTATTTCTTCATTTTCGATGCCACACACTTACAATTCTCCTCATAATGGGTCAGATCCGTATGAGGTGAACTAGATCACACTAGGCTCCACAGCCTGCGATGTAATCCTCATATCTACCTTCTCTCCTCTTTTCTTAGCTCAACAACTTACAAAATTGGTACATAAAATTCTTACATACCGCATCAACTCGTACATAACTATCTTGTAATATTACAAAACCCTAACCTCTAAGAAAACAACGAACCTAATACAAAAAATGTCAACCTCTATATGATACCTACGTATATATGTTTATATCTATAGGACTCTTCATCCATTTACAATGTATTACCAAAACCCTAACCATACCGAAGTTAGGTCTTCCTACCATGTGTGTGATGTTCTTCCTCTAGTTGTTGCTTTACTTGTGCACACTTTCTTGCATGCGTGTGTGTTGTTCTTTCTCCAGTCGTTACTTTAGTTTCTGCACGCTTTATTTCCCATGATCCTCCTTATTTCCACTTCGGCACAATGTCCCAAACATTGTTATTTATAATAGACATGTATTCCTCAATCATGGAATCCTTCCATAATTGTAATGTATCTTCTTCTTCAAATGAAAAAGGTTCGACATCACTAATTTTGCTCATCAGTGCAACATAGCCTCCAAACCTATGAGGCCTCTTCCTTTCCCTGAATGTTCCTTTGGGAGCAACTATCCTTTCTGCTTCTTGCACTATTTCTTTAAGCCACCCTGGCTTCCTTTTGGTTGGAGGCTCTTAAATATTTATTTCTAACACTTCAGCAGGTTATAGGGGCTCATTACTTGGCCCTTCACTAGGTTCCTCCCTCTAATCATTTGACTCTTCATTTTCAGAAGAGGGTGAAGCTAGATGAACTGCTTCTGATTCCTATTGAAGCTCTCTCGATTTCTTAAATGTGGCTTCCTCATGGAAAGTCACATCTCTGCTTACCTCTATTTTCCTCTAACCTGGTACATAAATCATGTAAGCCTTGCAGTTCTCACTATATGCCACAAAAAATCCTTTCTTTCCTGAGGGTTCCATATTTGTCCTCTTTTACTTAGGGACATGAATATACATAGGACACCCAAATATCCTTAGATTCCCTACTTTAGGTTTGATCCCTGAGAAGACCTCTTTAGGAGCCTTTTCCTTCAAGATATCATGTGGACACCTATTCTAAATATACATGACAGTGGAGGTATCTTTTTCCCATAAATAATTTAGCAATTACTGGTCAAACATCATTGCTTTCGCTGCCTCACAAATTGTCCTATTTTTCCTCTTAGCAACTTTGTTTTGTTGAGGGTTATATGGGATGGTCAATTGTCTCTTGATTCCTAATGACTTGCAGAAATCATCAAACTGAAGAGATTCAAACTCTCCTCCATTGTCTGTTCTAAGGATTCTGATGTGTTTCCATGTGTGTTTTTCAATAAAGGCTTTATACTCTTTGAATTTATCAAATGTGTCACTTTTATCTTTAAGAATATATATCCAACATTTTCTTGAGTAATCATCAACCAAAATGACATAATACAAACAACCACTGAGTGAGGGAGATGACATGGGACCACATACATCATAATGAACTAGATCTAAGATGCCTTGAGCTCTGTTGTCACTACTAGGAAATGCTTTCTTTATATTTTTACCTAGCATGCATCCCTTACAAATTTCATTTTTACTAAGAGAAATAGAGGGCATGCCACATGCCATGTTATATATATCTAGAAGATATTTGTAATGAATATGTCCAAGTCTTATGTTCCACAACTCACTGGAGCTAGTCGCATCATGAGCCAATGTCTATACTGATTGTCTTGATACGACATACAATCCTCCATTGTGAGTTCCAATGGGTTATGTTGTACTTAATTTTCTACCTTTAGCCCATAGTAGTGCCTTCATGTCCTTGAAGATCACCCAATATCCCTTGTCCTCAAGGGTTGCAACTGATAGTAGATTCTTATTGAGCCATGGAACATATAATACTTCATCAACATGAAGTATATCCCCATATTCCAATCTAAAGGAGATAGAGCCTACTCCCTCTATCTTGTAACATTTGTCATCCCCAACCTCAACATGCTCCGCAAAAGATTTTGTCTTGAAATCTAAGAGGATCTCCTTGTACCCTGTTATGTGCTTTGATGCACCATTGTCTACTAACCAAGTTTTTGGCCCTATAAAAACTAAAATGCATAAGGCAGAAACCAGGTAATATTATTTTCTATTTTATTTCTCATTAGAAGGAATTTTCTAATATCTTTTGGATTCATCATCCTCAGCAGTTGAGGCATGATGTTTCCCTTTCCTTGTATATTTATTTCTAAACCAACAATCTTTAGAAAAATTACCCAACTTATTACAACTAAAGCATTTAATCTTAGATGTATTAATATTCTTGCCTTTGAATGTACCTTTGGTGTATGGATTCCTCTAAGATCCTTTCTGGAAAGTTCCTTTCTTCTTTCCCTTGAATCTTGATTCTAAAGCTAAGTGCTCTTCTTTCGTTGGCTCTCTCTTGGTAGTTGTGAGAATCTCCTCCTAGAGGCAATCATACCATAACCTCTCAAACATGGGCTGAATCTCTCTCCCACTTACACTGGATAAGAAGGTCTCCCATGAAGAAGGAGGACCATAAAAAATGGCCTGCACTAAATCATCATCGTCCACTATCACCCCTGTGACCAAAAGTTAATCTTTGATCTGGGCTATCCTGGAACAGAAAGATGCCACTGATTCACCTTTTTCCATCTTCAAATACTTAATCTTGTGCTTAAGTGTCCTCTTCTTACCTGGATCATGTTTCTCATATAGATTCACCAAGGTATCCATACACTCCTTGGCAGTCATTAATGAAGTCATTGCAGACATTATACTATCTTTGACTGAGTCAAAGATGATTCACTTGGCCTTTGCTTGATTCCTTCTGAAGGCCACTCTTCCTACATTATTTTTGGGTTCCTCCACCACTGTGGTCACATACTGCTCAAGATAATGCTCTTGCAAGATATTTGTTATCCAGAGCTTCCACACATTGAAGTTGGTAGCTCCTTCGAGCCTATCCTCGGCCCTGACTGAAATGGAGGATGCCATGGACTTCACACTGGAAACTTAATCAAGCTATCTTGGATCTGTGTGTACCTTTTGTTGCACTTCAACACGTTTAACACACCCTAAGATCTGATACCATGTTAAATTAACAGCTTGATTTCTTATGCAAATTAATTCTTTTATTTTCTTCAACACCTTGATTCCAGCTTAATACACTTCAACAATACCAAATCACAATCAAATTGCAATAACTATGTAGATAAGTAAGCATGCACACATATACCCAGGGAAAACCCTGTACAGGGAGAAAAAAACCCAACAAACGATATTCCTTTATTGCATTAATAATGTAAGATCACTTACAAATATCCACATTGAATGTTGTGTTCTTAAAGAGCTTTCCAAGATGACTATGACCTGACAAAGACCTAAGAGACTTTGTTGAAATACACCTCTGATATGATGCCTCTATTTTTGATATACAACACTAATATGCCATTTTGGTATGCTTCCTCTTTATCACTGATATGTTCCTCTATTACTTCACCCTTAACCTGCATATCAAAACTATGTTGAAGAGAGGGGTCAACCTCTCCTTATATAGGTTGAAGAGGAGAAGAGGAGAGACTTGAAATAATAACTTGTTTGCATGATTTGATCATAAATCAACTTCATACTTTAGTTGGAACTTAGAACTATACTTGAGACTGGTATACTTTAGTTCAAAAATAGAACTAGACTTGAGACTTCAGTTACAACTCAACATTACACTTTAGCTCGAAAATAGAACTAGACTTCATATTGGTATACTTTAGTTCGAAAATAGAACTAGACTTGAGACTTCAGTTACAAATCAGAATTACACTTTAGTTCGAAAATAGAACTAGACTTGAGATTTCAATTACAACTCAGCAATACACTTTAGTTTGAAAATAGAACTAAACTTGAGACTTCGGTTGCAACTCAGCATTACACTTTAGTTCGAAAATAGAACTAGACTTAAGACTTCAGTTACAACTCAGTATTAAACCTTAGTTTGAAAATAGAATTAGACTTGATACTTCAGTTGCAACTCAACATTACACTTTAGTTCAAAAATCGAACTAGACTTAAGACTTCAGTTACGACTCAACTCTTTACAAGGCAATTTAAAATTCTCTTCATGGTGGATAATGTTACACGTGCCAATGCACTAGATCAATACAATAATATCATTTGCAATATTAGGAATATTGTTTGTTTCTAGCTCATAGGAATTTTGTATTCAACCTAATGTTTGCTAGATGCCTTGACTTTTTCTCATGGCTCAAAAGATTTGACTAGGCTCACAGAGGTTGTATGTTCCCCGTGCCATTTTCACTAGTCTGTCTATTCTCACAGAGGTTGTACATTCCACCTGACTTTTGAACTAGACTGTTTATGCTCACAGAGGTTGTACATTCCCCCCTGAATTTTTCATTAGACTCACATAGCATATTTTTCATCCTGACTTTTTGTTTGACTCACAGAGTTTGTATGTTCCCCCTGGCTTTTGTCAATACCTCACAAGACTGGTTGATTCTCCAAATCTCCCTGGCTAGCCTCAGGGTGGCCAATATGGCCTCTCATTGGAGAATGAATGTCAATGCTACCAAATTTAACACTCCCTCTCAGCGAGGGAGTCATTCTTAGCCACACCAAGCTTACCTCTCAGCTACACAAACTATCTTGAGATCAGAGGCTTGGTCAAGATATCATCTACCTACTCGCTCATGGATATGTACTATAACTTTACAGTTTTTCTCTGGACCAATTCTCGGATGTAGTGGTGCCTCATGGAAATATGTTTTGACCTATCGTGAAATATCGGGTTCTCTATCAATTTTATGCAAATTTGAATATTACAGTCAACCACCGTTATCTCGAGCTTGTCACCAAACAACCCAGAAACCAATTTTCATATTGCTTCCTTGCTAGCATCACTAGTTGCAATGTACTCAACCTTTGTTGTACATTGTGCAATGGATCCCTGCTTCTGTCTTGACCAAGATATCATAGAGGATCCTAAACTGAAGCATTATCCAGAAGTACTCATCTGATCCACTCGGCTTCCAGCCCAGTCAACATGTGCATACCCATGCAGAAATAAACCACCATTCAATGTATATCTCAGACCATAAGTAATGGTCCTTCTGAGATATTTGAAGATGTGATTTGCTGCCACCCAGTGTCTATGTCTCAATTCATTCATGAACTGACTCATTGCAATCATTGCATAGCATATATTTGGCCTATTGTGGATCATGTACATCAATGATCCAATCAGTTGCCTATACATGGTGGGATCGACCAAATCTGAACCTATATCAAAATCATGCAACTTCCTTAGGTTGGTAATCATCGGAGTAGACATGGATTTGCAATCCATCATACCAAACCTCTTTAGTACATATATTGTGTATTTTCCTTATGCCAGAAATATCTCGTGTTGTCTTTACCATACTTCCAATCCTAGGAAGTAATGCATCAAGGCTAAGTCTTTCATCTCGAATTCTGAGGTTAGCTCCCTCTTACACCAGGCTATTATCCCTTCATCTCATGTTAGAAAGAGATCATCAACATACAGGATTAGTATAACAGTTTGGTTACCTCTTACCTTGAAGTAAAGATTTGTATTAGCATCACTTTTCTGAAATCTCAGGATTTTAAGAACGCCATCAATCCCATCATAACAAACTCTGGGAGCCTCCTTAAGAACATACAAGGCCTTCCTTAGATTGCATAGATGAGTACCTTTGTTATGTAGTACAAAACCATATGGTTGTTCCACAAATACTGATCCAGGGGGTCATTCGTCAGGAAATTTACATTGATCCAAATAAAGAAGAAAATGGTACAATGCCAATGAAGTGGCAATGCAATGATTGGGTAAGAAGCAAAATTTAATAATTTAAAGCATAAAAGGATGAGTCACACCAACTAGACTTAGCATATGTTTTTTAACCACTATCCAATGTATAGCAAAATGGTTCTAATCCATTCAACAAATGTTTATGACATGGATTGGTCACTCCGATGAGTGGACACACCAATCGCTGTACCATTGGCAACGCACCGTTCTGGCAGTTAGCCAAGGGTGCCTGGATTATAGTTTCATATTGTTGGCAGTTATAAGCATACGCTGCTATATTTGGTAAAAAACAATTAGTGTTCATTTATGGTACAATGTGTGCAATGTTTGGTGGGCGAGTCGAACTCGTGATCCATTGTTTCAGCCAACAATTAATTTGTTTGTTATCAAAAAAATCTCGCAGAGATTAATCCCACGCGCCTAAAACGGGATTGAACCCTCGACTTGCACCTTTATAACCAAGGGTTTTGCCAGAGGACGGGGGGGAGGACGCAGCCAGTGGACGGAGGAGAAATTCGTTTCAATTTGTCCCGCATTCCGTGTTGAACAACTGCCAGAGGACGCAGCCAGAGGACGGAGGAGAAATTCGTAGCAATTTGTCCAGCATTCTGTTTTGAACAACTGCCAGAGGACGCAGCCAGAGGACGGAGGAGAAATTCGTAGCAATTTGTCCAGCATTTCGTTTTGAACAACTGCCGAATTCGTTTTTAACAGAGACGGGGAATAGAAGATAACGTTTTTGTTGTAAACTGTTCCAATATTGTTTCTTTCTGAAGCCAACCATTCTCTGTATTAATTGGCTTCTTTGTCTTATGGAGTCCATTTAGTAATTTTCAGAGAGGAGGTCTTGAAGGCTTCTGTATAGCATATTGCTCTGTTGCTTAAGTTGATTTGCAGAGATTTCAGTGCCATTTGTACCATTTTGAAGAGATTAATGGATCGGTACCCATTGGAGAGGGACCCGGAGATGTAGCCCAGTGAAGGGGGTGAACTCCGTTATCAAACTCTTTTGTTCTTGTCTCTCATTTTCTGTTTCATATTCTCTT
>ML801152.1:22682-34384 GCA_009831015.1 Picea engelmannii
TTGGCAACGCACCGTTCTGGCAGTTAGACAAGGGTGCCTGGATTATAGTTTCATATTGTTGGCAGTTATAAGCATACGCTGCTATATTTGGTAAAAAACAATTAGTGTTCATTTATGGTACAACGTGTGCAATGTTTGGTGGGTGAGTCGAACTCGTGATCCATTGTTTCAGCCAACAATTAATTTGTTTGTTATCAAAAAAATATCGCAGAGATGAATCCCACGCGCCTAAAACGGGATTGAACCCTCAACTTGCACCTTTATAACCAAGGGTTTTGCCAGAGGATGGGGGGGAGGACGCAGCCAGTGGACAGAGGAGAAATTCGTTTCAATTTGTCCAGCATTCTGTGTTGAACAACTGCCAGAGGACGCAGCCAGAGGATGGAGGAGAAATTCGTAGCAATTTGTCCAGCATTCCGTTTTGAACAACTGCCAGAGGACGCAGCCAGAGGACGGAGGAGAAATTCATAGCAATTTGTCCAACATTCCGTTTTGAACAACTGTCGAATTCGTTTTTAACAGAGACGGGGAATAGAAGATAACGTTTTTGTTGTAAATTGTTCCAATATTGTTTCTTTATGAAGCCGACCATTCTCTGTATTAATTGGCTTCTTTGTCTTATGGAGTCCATTTAGTAATTTTCAGAGAGGAGGTCTTGAAGGCTTCTGTATAGCATATTGCTCTGTTGCTGAAGTTGATTTGCAGAGATTCCAATGCCATTTGTACCATTTTGAAGAGATTAATGGATCGGTACCCATTGGAGAGGGACCCGGAGATGTAGCCCAGTGAAGGGGGTGAACTTCGTTATCAAACTCTTTTGTTCTTGTCTCTCATTTTCTGTTTCATATTCTCTTTCTATTACTTTCAGTTTGCAAATTTTCAGCATTTAATAAACACACTAATGCTTTTGAAAAATCAAACTGCAAACTAATGATAAGAATTCATAGTTTTTACATGCACATATGTTGAGATCCGACGGATCAAATACCTCCTATTCAATCTTTCCATTCAAGAATGTTGTGTTTACATCCATCTGATGTAGCTTCTAACCAAGAACGAGAGATAAAGAAATAATAGTTCGAATGGAGGTATAATTGGCTATAGTAGCAAAAGTCTCTTCATGGTCGATTCCTTCTTTCTGAGTGAATCTTCTGGCTACAAATATTTCTTTTAACTTTTCCGCACTTCCATCAGCTGAATGTTTGATATTATAGATCCATTTGGAAGAAACAACAAGTTTGTATTTTGGCCTTGGCACAATGTCCCAAACATTGTTCTTTATAATAGACCTATATTCCTCAAGAATGACATCCTTCCATACTTGTAATCTATCTACTTCTTCAAATTAAGAAGGTTCAGTAGCACTATTTTTGCTCATTAGTGCAACATATCCTCCAAACCTATGAGGCCTCTTCCTTTCCCTGAAAGCTCATTTGGGAGCAACTATCCTTTCTGCTTCCTCCACTATTTATTTAAGCCGTCGTGGCTTCCTTTTGGATGGAGGTTCTTCAAGAGTTCTTTCTAACACTTCAGTAAGTTCTAGGGGCTCATTATTTGGCCCTTCACAAGGTTTCTCCCTCTGATCATCTAGCTCTTCATTTTCATAAGAGGGTGAAGTTGGTTGAACTACTTCTAATTCTTGTTGAATCTCTCTGGATTTCTTAAATGTTGCTTCCTCATGGAAATCCACATATATTCTTACCTCGATTTTCCTCTGACTTGGTACATAAATATTGTAAGCCTTGGATTTCTCACTGTACCCCACAAAAACCCCTTTATTTCCTAAGGGTTCCATCTTTGTCCTCTTTTCCTTAGGGCCATCAATATACATAGGACACTGAAATATCCTTAGATGCCCTACTTTAGGTTTGATCCCTGAGAATACCTCTTCAGGAGTATTTTCCTTCAAGATAGCATGTGGACACCTATTTTGAATATACATGGAAGTGGAGGTAGCTTTTGCCCATAAATAATTTAGCAGATCCTAGTCAAACATCATTGCTTTCGCTGCCTCACAAATTGTCCTGTTTTTCCTCTCAACAACTCCATTTTGTTGAGGGTTATATGGCACGGTCAATTGTCTCTTGATTCTTGTTGACTTGCAGAAATACTCAAAATGAAGAGATTTGAACTCTCCTCCATTGTCTGTTATAAGGATTCTGATGCGTTTCCCTATTTGCTTTTCAAGAAAGGATTTATACTCTTTGAATTTATCAAATGTGTCACTTTTAGCTTTAAGAAAATATATCCAACATTTTCTTGAGTAATCATCAATAAAAATGACATAATACAAACAACCACTGAGTGAGGGAGATAACATGGGACCACATACATCAGAATGAACCAGATCTTAGATGCCCTGAGCTCTATTGTCACTTCTAGGAAATGCTTTCTTTATATTTTTACCTAACACGCATCCCCTACAAATTTCATTTTTACTAAGAGAAATAGAGGGAATGCCACATACCATGTTTTGTAGATATATAAGAGATTTGTAATGAAGATGTCCAAGTCTTCCATGCCATAACTCACTGGAGCTAGTCACATCGTGTGCCAATGCCTGAACTGACTAATCTTGACACGACATACATTCCTCCACTGCGAGTTCCAATGGGTTATGTTGTACTTAAGTGGCAACCTTTAGCCCATAGTAGTGCCTTCCTATCCTTGAACATCACCCAATATCCCTTGTCCTCGAGGGTTGCAACTGATAGCAGATTCTTCTTGAGCCCTGGAACATATAATACTTCATCAACATGAAGTCTAGCCCTAGATTTCAATCTGAAGGAGATAGAGCCTATTCCCTCTATCTTGTAACATTTTTCATCCCCAAGATCAACATGCTCTGCAAAATATTTTGTCTAGAAATCTGAGAGGATCTCCTTGTACCCTGTCATGTGATTTGATGCACCATTTTCTACTAACCAAGTTTTTGGCCCCGTGAAAACTGAACTAGATAAGGTAGAAACCAAGTAATATTCTTTTTTATTTTCTTTCTCATTAGAAGGACATTTTTTATTTCTTTTTGATTCATCATCCTCAACAATTGAGGCATGATGTTTCCCTTTCCTTGGATATTTCTTTCTAAACCAACAATCTTTAGCAAAATGACCCAACTTATTACAACTAAATCATTTAATATTAGATGTATCAATATTCTTTCCTTTTGAATGTACCTTTGGTGTTTGGATTCCTCTGAGATCATTTCTGGAAAGTGCCTTTATTCTTTCCCTCAAATCTCGATGCTAAAGTCGAGTGCTCTTCTTTCATTAGCTCGCTCCTGGTAGCTATGCGACTCTCCTCCTGGAGGCAATCATGCCATAACGTCTCAAACATGGGTTGAATATCTCTCCCACTTTGTTGGTACAGGGGCAAAGCGAGGGTTCAATGCTTCAACAACGCACCAACAAAACCCTAACTACCAGCCCTTTCGGCAACACCTACGAAGCAGATGAATTCTCACCTGAGGTAGAGGTAGGGGGATTGTAGGACTCGGGTCTATACAACCAAGCTGGGACATAGATTTGTGATTACAACACTTAGCCGAGAAATTAGACAATAATAGGTATTAGTTCATGAGTCTCATTCACATCGCATATTAAACCCTTGTTACATATCAACGCAGTAATAATAGAGATCAAGCACTCTCAATCATTTAGAACATAGCATTAGCTCAGACCCAAACTCCATAGAGGATAGGAGATCTACGAGCAGCGTGCCAGATCCTCCTTCCCAAAATCAGGTCAAGGCACAGAGCCAGCTCCTTAGTAGCAGAGAGCCTTACTTTACACATTCTGTCTACACAAAGCAACTTACAACCTCTTGCACTAAGCCAACATTAACACTTACAACATATTGTGCACATAGCGTACTATCCTCTTCTTACATCGCTTGGCTACTTATTTATACATTTACAAAAGGGCCTAATCATGGGTAAACCCATGGGTCGTCATCCCCTAACCCATTACATAAAACCTAGTAAACATTTTGATGGGTCCCCAAGCCCGCAAAATAAGTGAGATCTCGCGATCTCAACTCCTCTTGGGCATTCCATATTCGACCATCCTGTTGAAGTCTAAAAAGTGATCGAAAATGACCAATGTTTCCTCAAAACTTGGTCGAGGGCCAACCTGCCCCCAACACTCCCCTGTGACTCATACTGAGTCACTCAGATCTAGGGAACGTTGCTTCAAAGGTCTCAATCTTGTAACTTCCATGACTCTACTCTAGATGGTAGTAATCTACTGCTAGACTGCATGTTTCTCTTGTGATCTCTTCATTCTCTCAACCGCAGTGAGTAGCTTCATATGTGCTTGCATGGTGGATGCATGTTGTTGTGCATCCTAGAGCTGTGCTTCCAGTTTCCTCAGCTCCAGATCTTCTATGAGATGTTCATAGTTTTTCTCACTTTGATCACTCAATTGCTTACATTCTGAGGTGAGGGTCCTGATCCTTCCAACTGTGCTCTTGGCGGCTTCCTCCCTCTGATCACGCACTTCTTGCGGAGTGCTTATCACTGATTGGATCTCTAACTCTATTATCATTGCTTGAAGCTACTGAATGGCCTCAGTGAGCTTCCCCACTTGCATCTTGAATGACTCTAGTTCCTCTTGTGCCCACAAAGAAAAGTGCTTTAGTCACCACTTCTTTGACCATAGTCTGCTCTATGAGTAGCTGGCCTTTTTATTTCTATATCTTCACTTTCTCCTCCTCGAACATCGCCCGAATTTCATCTTTCTCCTTCTCGTAGGTGTTTACGTAGGACTGTGCAACTCATAGTTTCTCCACGACCTCCTCCTTTTCTTGCTTCAAGGATTCTATAGCCTATTCCTTTTCTTCTTGGACTCATTGAAGATAAGCCTCTGTTGCATCTACTAGTATTCATAATTTGGCAGGCTCATCCCCCAATTCTGCAACTTTCGACAAAGGAGGTTAAGTAGGTACTGCGCGGATGAAATGGATGGCTTTATGTATCTTTGTTATCTCCTTCTCGATTCTTTCATACAGCGTCTCCTTCTTTGCTCTGTATCACTACAAAATATCCTCTGAAGCATCCTCCATGGTTGCGATGATTAGATTGACATCGTCTTCTATGAGTGTGGCCTTCATCTTGAGCTTACTGGCACATGTCTTCTTTCTTTCTAAGGTTTTCTACAGAGAAACCTTCCTCTTCTTTGATGTTTTGGCCTTGGTAGGGGGATCCTTCAGCAGTGTAACTTCGCCTTTTCCTTGCTTTTCTCCTTCTTCCTCTCCTCCTTCTTGATTTACTTCATCTCCTCCTCCTCCTATGGGCAATTCATGCCCACTTTCCTCCGAAGGGTTGTCCTCCTCATTAGTCTCTATGTTTTGTACCTCTTCCTTTTTATTATTTTTGTTCGCGCTGCTTTTCCGGACATGCTCGACCCGGGTGACCAAGGGGCTTCCAATGATGTCAGGGTCAGAGAGTTTTGCATCATCAACCGGTACAAGGAATTATGTCAGCCATTCTTTGTTGATCCTCCATATATTCACCGGTCAATTTATAATAGGATTGTAACTCCTCTTTGCTCTCATCCCTTCGCACAATTATATAGATAAAGTGTCGATTTGCGTGAAACTTCACTAGCAGACTATACCGGTGCAATGTGTTTGGTGTCATGCATGGAAATGCCTCAATAGCACGCTTCAATTTCTAGTAGTAGGCATATAACACAATGTTTAACTACCACTGCTTTGACATGTCGTTCATATATCATAAGGTGGAGAACCTTGCATCCAACGGCTCTGATGGATCAACTTCTAGAAATGTCGATCCTTCTAGCATCTGCCAAGCGACAAATGTGATTAATAGAAGTAACCAGCTAAAATGGAATTCATACCCCTAATATTGCGCTTCACAACAATCTTTCTCATGCTCGTTGATGAGGTAAATCGCCCAGTTCATTTGCATACCCTCCACGCACTTCCCCACGAGGTCTACTACGAACCCAGTGACCTATTTTGGACGGTTCTTTCTAATGAACTTTCTAGCTATAAGTTGGCAAGCGAGGTGCACTGCACCATTCTAGATAGAGGTTATGTTGTAGCCTCGCTTCCCCTTTTCTACTTCACCATAGTCCTCCTTCATGCGATGTGCAAGGGAGCGATCTAAAGTCTTCCCTAAGTAGAACTATTGAGGGTCTGGTCCCTGCATTCTCATGCTTGTAATCAGGTGGATCAATGTTGGATCCACAGTAACACGCCTGTCGAGCCAGAAATATCCTCCATGGTAGCACGAAAAGAGGAGTTTAACGCAATCATTAACCTCTTGATGTCGACAAAAGTGAGGAATATTCATAACATTCAGTATTGTTGACTGCGTCGGCTCCTTAATCCATGGCTAGGAGACTATGTGTGACTTCTTCCCAGTCGTCTTCATCAAATACCTATGGGGCATGAGCATGGCATACTTCTTTATGTTTTCGAGATTAAAGTCATTGTTCTTTAGGGCTGGGACCTGTACTAACTAGGGTCCAACTATGTGTATCCCCTTCGAGATGTACGCAGTGATCAACATATACTAAAAATCATGTGGGATGTTGTCACAGTTAACCGTGCCAGAAAAGGCGGTATATAATCTGACAAGACTGATGGAATATGCTTCGCATTAGTTAGATCATCGTGGTGCTTGATTCGCTTATTAGTAGCACGGCTAGAATGACATCTAGTCAAGGGGGATGCTTGCAATCCCCCAGTCGACGAAGCTTGTATTCCTATAGACATAACTCTATCAGCCATGAGCTCCACGAGAATCTCGTCCACAGAATTTTCTAACGTGCTAGTTTCTCTTGACATTCAAACTTGTAACCAAAAAGATCAGGTAGGCAAATGGAAAAGAGAGGTAATCAAATGGGGGGCGAGGTCTAGAAATCATAGTGATATATATAATTGATTCTCTATTAGCATGGATAATCACGAGTGGAAAAAAGTGGTCTCGACGCAGCATCCGATGGGTTAAATAAGAAAGCGTCGTAACGTATTTATCCAATGGGCAGGAATGCATCCATCAATGAAAATACATACGTTATGGTGCATTCTCAATGGTACATTTTCTCATAACTACATTTTCTATCCATTTTAGGGCGTCATTCTAATGGTCGGGGCGCCTCCAATGGTCATATAGCTTCGTCATGGTGAAGTCCCATTCTGTGTGTTTCTACTGTTCCAGCGAGGTTCAAGTTCTGCAAATCTTCCTCCTGCGAAGTCTTCCTTCTATTTTCTATAGTTTCCTGCAACTTAGCTTTCTTTTTATTGAGCTTCCTGGCCTTCTTTCCTATAATTTGGGCTTCTCTAACAATTTCTGGAATCCTTTTCCCATTTGTATTATGATTCTCTTGTTGAAAGGACTTTTCACTACTGATGTGCTCATACAAGTTCTAAGGTTAATGTCCCCTCTCTTACTATTTCCAAAGTGGCTATGCTTCTTTCATGCATGGACAGGTTCGTTACACCTTTATGTGCTCTTTCAACATCGACAACTAATTCTCTTGCCCTCTATTGCTTTGACTTATCCTCTTGTTCTTCTATTAGTCACTCTATTTTTCTGGTTATGAGGTCCCTTAGTTATTTCTTTTTCTGTTCTATAGCTTCCTCCTCGACTTTCCTTCTGATCTGATCCTTCTCAATCCAAGTTTTTCCTAATAAAAGTGGAAAAGGGGCATTGTTCTCAACAAACCTAATAACTTCAAAGTCCTCTTTTGTCGATGTTTCATGAGCAATCATAGGTATATTAGTAAGTCGTCCACATAGGGTTATCATCTTTCCTTTAAAAAATCCTATCCTTCCCAACAAAGGTACCACAACAAGCTTTCCCAAAATTTCCCAAGTGCTTTCTAGCATAATATTCACATGTGTTTCTTCATCCAATACACAGTATATGTCGAAGTCATCTATTCTTGTAACTATGCATTGTTTTTCTTTCAAGATCTCTGACAATCTGGCATCCTTGTGGTCATCCATTAGTTCTTTTAACTGTACTAACATAGTCTAATCTTTCTCTGATTCTTTTTCTTTCTGATTCTCTAACATATCCTTAGTCTCTTGACCTTCTTTATAGTTTTCTTGTCTCATGTTCATCTTTTCAACTTTAGCAATCATTCTTGGACAATCCTCAACCTCATGACCAATAGCTTTACAACAAAGACAAATAGAACCTGTACCAGGGAATTCCTTAGCAAGATGTCCTGGTCTTCTACAATTATAACATAGTGTTAATCCTCTCTTTCTTTTAAACAATCCCCAGCCTCTCCTGTACTGTGCACTAGGATCATAGTGTTGGACTTACAATCTGCAAAAATTCTTTCTAGGTTCCTGCATCCACTTATTAGTCCAAAAATTCTTTCTATGCATAGGAATAACATATCTTTCTCTATTTCTATCAAATCTATTCAGATCTATTATTTCTTCTAACTGTGCCCTAGATTTCAGACTAGGACAAAATCTATCAAGCATACCTATATTCATTCTTTCGAAGAAAAAATCTCCACTTATCTTGCCCTTACCAGAGCACAGAGCTTTAAGATCTTACCTCTTTTCTTCAGACCGGCTTTCTTTCTTAGCACATAGCTTTGCAAGTCAAGTAGAATACTATGCACTACAACAACAGATCTATGCACAAATCTTTCTCTTTTCTTCATTTCCCAACAATCACAATTTCAGGTCCCTGCAATGGAACCATTTGTTGGCATAGGGGCATGCCCAGGATTCAACGCACAAAAAAACCTAACTACTAACCCTTTCGGCAACACCTGCAAAGAAAATGAAGTCTCACTCGAGGTAAAGGCAAGGGGGGGTTGCAAGACTCAGGTGTCTACAACCAAGCTGGGACACAAATCTGTGATTACAACACTTAGCTGAGCACTTAGACAACAATAACTATTAGTTCATGAGTCTCATTCACATCGCATACTAAACCCTTGTTACAGATCAATGTAGTAATAATAGAGATCAAGCACTTTCAATCATCTATCACATGGCATTAGCTCAGATCTAGCATTCATTCATATTTAATACCATTAATCACTAAGTAATAACATGAAATGCATCCATCATACATTATAACAACAACACTAAGAAGATAAACAACATAATTCACATCGCACAAAGTGTATCAAGACAAATGATATACGTGGTTCACCCCAATGTAGGGATACGTCAACCAACTTGTTCTTCTTATTTATTAGTCTTAAATTATCTTACATTTGGTTGCTCCTGTGCACAAAGCCACAAAGACAAAATCCACAAAGGATAGGAGATCTGTGCGTAGCGTGCCAGATCCTCCTTCCCAAAATTAGGTCAAGGCATAGAGCCAACTCCTTAGTAGCACAGAGCCTTAATTTACATAGTCTGTCTGCACAAAGAAACTTACAACCTCTTTCACTAAGCCAACATTAACACTTACACCATATTGTGCACATAGCCTGCTACCCTCTTCTTACATCGCTTAGCTACTTATTTATAAATTTACAAAAGGGCCCAATCATGGGTAAACCCATGAACCATCATCCCCTAACCCAATACATAAACCCTAGTAAAACCTTTGTTGGGTCCACAAGCCCGCAAAATAAGTGAGATCCTGCGATCTCATCTCCGCTTGGGTGCTCCATCTTCGACCATCATGTCAAAGTCCAAAAAGTGATTGAACACGACCAATGTTTCCTCAAAACTTGGTTGAGGGCCAACACACTTACACTGGATAAGAAGGTCTCCCATGAAGAAGGAAGACCGTCAAAAATGGTCTGCACTAAATAATCATCATCCACTGTGACCCCTGTGACCAAAATTTGATCTCTGATCTGGGCTATCCTGGAATAGAAAGATGCCACTGATTCACCTTTCTCCATCTTCAAATACTTAAGCTTGTGCTTAAGTGTCCTCTTCTGACTTGGAGCTTGTTTCTCATATGGATTCACCAAGGTATCCATACACTCCTTAGTTTTCATTAAGGAAGTCATTGCATGCATTATACTATATTTGACTGATTCAAAGATGATTCACTTGGCCTTTTCTTGACTCTCCCTGAAGGTCGCTCTTCCTGCATTATTCATGGGTTCCTCCACCACTGTGGTCACATAATTCTCAAGATCATGCTTTGCAAGATATTTGTTATTCGGAGCTTCCACACATTGAAGTTGGTAGCTCCTTCGAGCCTATGCTCGGCCCTCACTGAAATGGAGGATGCCATGGACTTCACACTGGAAACTTAATCAAGATAGCTTGGATCTGTGTGTACCTTCTGCTGCACTTCAACACGTTTAACACACCCTAAGCTCCGATACCATGTTAAATTATGAGCTTGATTTCTTTTGTGGATTAATTCTTTTATTTTCTTCAACACTTTGATTCCAGCTTAATACACTTCAACAATACCAAATCATAATCGAATAACAATAACTATGTATATAAGTAAGCATGCACACATATACCCTAGGGAAACCTTGTATAGGGAGAAAAACCCCAACAAACGATATTCCTTTATTGCATTAATAATGTAAGATCACTTACAAATATCCACCATAAATGTTCTTCTCTTAAAGATCTTTCCAAGATGACTCTAACCTGGCAAAGACCTAAGATACTTTGTTGAAATACACCTCTAATATGTTTCCTCTATTGTTGATATACAACCCTGATATGATGCCTCTATTATTGATATACAACACTGATATGATGCCTCTTTATCACTTATATGTGCCTTTATTGCTTCACCCTTAACCTGCATATCAAAACTATGTTAAAGAGAGGGGCCAACCTCTGCTTATATAGGATGAAGAGGAGAAGAGGAGAGACTCAAAATACTAACTTTTTTGCATGCGTTGATCATAAATCAGCTTCATACTTTAGTTCGAACTTAGAACTAGACTTGAGACTGATATACTTTAGTTGGAAAATAGAACTAGACTTGAGACTTTAGTTACAACTCAGCATTACACTTTAGTTCGAAGATAGAACTAGACTTGAGACTAGTATACTTTAGCTTGAAAATAGAACTAGACTTGAGACTTCAGGTTCAACTCAGCATTACACTTTAGTTTGAAAATAGAACTAGAATTGAGAGTGGTATACTTTACTTCAAAAATAGAACTAGACTTGAGACTTCAATTACAACTCAACATTACACTTTAGTTCGAAAATAGAACTAAACTTGAGACTCTAGTTGCAACTTAGCATTACACTTTAGTTCGAAAATAGAACTAGACTTAAGACTTCAATTACAACTCAACATTACACTTTAGTTCGAAAATAGAACTAGACTTGATACTTCAGTTACAACTCAGCAATACACTTTAGTTTGAAAATAGAACTAGAATGAAGACTTCAGTTACAACTCAACTCGTTACAAGGCAATTCGAAATTCTCTTCATGGTGGATAATGTTACAAGTGCCAACGCACTAGATCAATACATTTATATCATTTGCAATATTAGGAATATTGTTTGTTTATAACTCATAGGAATTTTATATTCAACCTAACTTTTGCTAGATGCCTTGACTTTTGCTCATGACTCACAAGGTTTTATTAGGCTCACAGAGGTTGTACGCTCCTGTTAGAAAAACAGGACCGCGGAGCAATAAAATAAAACAAATGCAGAAACAAAACACAGAAGACACACAATACAAGAGAGACACAGATTTACGTGGTTCACCCAGTGTGGGCTACGTCCACCAGAGAAATTGCCAGGTCC
>ML801152.1:39291-59618 GCA_009831015.1 Picea engelmannii
AGATTTACGTGGTTCACCCAGTGTGGGCTACGTCCACCAGATAAATTGCCAGGTCCTTCCTTTATTATTATCCAGCAAATGAAGGGATACAACCTACAGCAAAACCTGTTGTAACTTCCTCTTCTTTCTCTCACAGTCTCCTCTCTCAGAATACAATATTCACCCTCGTACCTAGACGCAATACATTTCCCTCATAAAAGAGGGTTGCCTTCTAGGGCAAAAACCCTAACATAATCTCTACCGTTAGATCTGCGACCTTATAATGAACGGTCCAGATTTACAATGAAATTACAATATACTTTTATAAGGCAATTTTTTCTTCAGGGGCTTCGCCCCCGAACCCCCGCTTGCCCCCGGACCCCGCAGAGGGGGTACCCCCCCTCTGCACTCCCCCGCGTGGGGTGTAAATACTTCATGGGGTATAAACACGGCTGAAAGCAAGGACCTCTGAATCAGGAAGATAATCAGGCTCCACAACCAACAGTTCCCCCTAAAATTTTCACTAGTCTATCTATGCTGACAGAGGTTGCACATTCCCCCTGAATTTTGCATTAGACTCTCTATGCTCACAGAGGTTGTACATTCCCCCTAACTTTTTCATTAGACCCACATAGCATCTCATTCGTCGTGACTTTTGGTTTGACTCACAGAGGTTGTATGTTCCCCCTAAATTTTTCACTAGTCTGTCTATGCTCACAGAGGTTGTACATTACCCCTGAATTTTGCATTAGACTCTCTATGCTCACAGAGGTTGTACATTCCCCCTTACGTTTTCATTAGACTCACATAGCATATCATTCGTCGTGACTTTTGGTTTGACTCACAAAGGTTGTACGTTCCCCCTAGATTTTTTCAAAACCTCACAATACTGGTTGATTCTCCAAATCTCCTTGGCTAGCCTTCGGGTGGCCCATATGGCCTCTCATTGTAGAATGATTGTCGATGTTTCCAAACTTAACACATAGCAGAGCCCAAACTAAAACATACACCAGAAGTACTCTTTCTATCGCTTGTACTCCCTGTCCAATTCGAATATGTATATCCTTGTAGTTGTACATCAGTGTTTGAGACATATATTTACACCATAATTTAGCATTCCATGCAAATATCTCAAAATGTGCTTTGCGGCTATCCAACGCTCATGTTTTGGTTCCACCTGAAACTGGCTCACCATGTTCACAACGAAACAAATGTTCGGCCCGGTATTAAACAGATACATCAATGAGCCAATCAGTTGTCGGTACATGGAGGGTTATACCAGATCATAATCAAAGTCTCTCAACTTATTCAGGTTTTTCACAATGGGAGTTGCCATGGATTTTCAATTCATGATCCCAAACTTCTGAAGGAAATTCACAACATACTTTCCTTGACCTAGGAATATTTCATCAGGATTTTTCCATAATTCTAGTCCCAAATAATACTGCATGATACCAATATCCTTCATGTCAAATTCAGAGGCTAGCTCCCTCTTAAACTGAACAAAAACATGTTTTCCATTCTACCTCATTGGTTTCTCCCTCTCTGCTCTCTAACCACATCACCAATTTCAACCAGATATTGAAGGCTACTTCAAATGTGTATCAAATCTGCAGCACTGGGAAGATAAAAACAATGTTGCGAGAACCTCCCCAAGTAGCTTCATATATCCATCGATCATTTTATATCATTGAGCTTCTTATTTTCCTAATGTATCTTGACTTATATTCAGGTTCACTCTATCCACCACTTTAACATGGCTTGAGTTATATTTAAGTCCATCGGGTTCATGAATTTCAACTTTCAAGTGCAATCAAAACCAACCCTTCTTCTTGGACAAAGGACCCAATTACATAGAAAATAGTGTGTGGTGAACTCAATGTGACTCCTTCTCATGCTTCATATCGATCCTCTCAAGTGTGTGACGCCTTTACATGCTTCCCACATCTTCATTATTCGTGAGACTCTTCAGTATATTCCATTGTTATCCTCCAAGGCGAGCTTCTTCCATCCATGTTGTCACATGGGTTGGCAACCCTACTTTGACTAATGGAACCACCTAAACCATGGTGAACTCCACTCAGATGACAAGGGCATTGTAATTGTAATTTTGAGCTCGTTCACCAATGGTAGCATCTTTTACACAACCTAATTTGATAGTGATATTTCTACTTGATACATATTTCGATGTCATACAACAATAGTAGTGATCCAGTTGCAATAAATCATAAACATTCATGCTTATTAGGATTTCACCTCATTTCTCAACTCTGGGATTCTGCTAATTCACATACCCATCAGAGCATCTCAAATCATGCCATTTTCATATCTCCGAGTCACCTAATAAATCCCATGGAAATTACTCTGTCGGCTCCACCAGCATCACCGTGACTGTTTTTGTTGAAAGTGAGTGCTTAAAAGAATGAATTGAGGATTGTGGCCATATAAATGATAATCAGGTCATGATCGACTATTTGTCGCTCACATTTGCATCTTCTGGAATAATCATTGCATGGAGCACTAGTAATTCCTATTCAAATGTAACAGATTGCAGAAGTCACGTCGTATATCTAGGATCCACTTCTTATACAACTCACGGTGATCATCAGTTGTTGGGAATTAGTTTTGCAGAAGATTACAGGAACTTGCATCATCATGAGAATATTACCCATCAGTTATTCCCACCACTTACTTCCATCCTCGACTCTTGATTTAACGTGTCAACAATTAGATGGGTTGATGACCAATATAACCTACTTCATCTTGTGGATGATTGGAAGGATGGTCAAAATTTCAAAGATGATGTAAACTTAGGAATCCCAACACATATTAATATGAATAGTAAGTAGGATATCCATGATCATATCAATGGAGGAAGGGTAGTTTTTTTTTATAAAATGAGTTTCTCAAGAATATATAATGAAGAAGTGAACAAGTTCAAGTATGACGAGTTTTAATCTAATCTAGGATTATATTTCTCTTTAATTTACCTAGGCCCTCCCATGAGGGAGTCAAGCCCATTCTGACTTTGATACCATGTTGATTTTTCATATGATGTTATATGAGATATCGATCTCTTATTACAATGATGAGGGTTCCATATATAGAGAACATATGGTGACCATCCATGAAAGGATGGGTCCCTTGGATGATAAATAACTACTTATTTATTATATATATATTATATAACTACTTATTAATCTAGGAGAATGTCTTCCCAATGCTTCCCAAACATCAACACCATGTTCATGCCTTGTCCTCGGGGGATTGAACAAATATTCTCATATTAACATCCTCACGACTGACCTTGAAATCATCCTAAACCTTTCATGATGATTTTCAAAATAAATTTCATATTACCTCGAAACTTATGATTTTTTTCTCCAACTCCCATCTTGCATGGAATTAGGATATCCCATGACAGTGGCACAATTAATAGGGGCCATTTGTCTAATTATTGAAATTGAAACTAATGGATTTAAAAAATGAGTTATTGAAAGAAAATGAATAATGACATCAAAAGACCAACTTACCACCCTATTACTTGTCCTTAAAGGAGATATTTGGATTCTAGCTTGTCATAAGATTTTAGGATTGTCTAAGAATGTATGGACATTGTTATTTGGATCAAACCTAGCTGATGTTTTTGGTGTTCTTGATCTCAACAAATTCACCAACTGAATATGAAGATCTACAATTAAAAAAATACTTACCAAAGTCATAGTACCAAGGAGCCTAGCTCACTCCCCAACGATGGTGCAAAAATATGATCACTTGAAATCATTTCATTCGAAGATAATTAGAAAAAATGTATTGTTACCATGTACGCTTTCCTTCAATTTTGGTTAGTGTATTTTAACCATATGGGGAATCCCTAGATGACTTTAGTATTCCAACAATGATGCAACAAACAACTAGTTAAATTAAAATTAAAATCACAACTTGTTGCCCTAAACAAATATGTGCACAAAATGCAAAATACAACTAGTTAGATGATTTAGGATTGAAAAATGCATGGAGAATGATGCAATCTTCTTCTATTACTAAGAGGACAAACCTAATGCAATTATGCTTTGTAAAAATCACCAAGAAAATAACAAAACATAATTTATATCAAGTTGTAATTTTTGTTTTCGGATTGAACATGGCACAAAACCAATGCAAAAAAATAGTTTGAATCTGAGCATGCAACCCAATGCAACTAAAAGGATAAAAGAATTATTTTATAAATCTGAAGATTGAAACTAAGAAAAATAAAAGATAGAAACTGAATAGATCAAAAGATCATCCAATGCTTATTCACTCAAATCCTATCAAGAATGAAATCAATAAAACATGAAATTCTAAGAAATTAGAAGTTACACACTTGAAAAACCTATATTAGTCACCAATGAAATCATAATTTTATTATCAAAAGTTGTAGAAAGAACAAAGTTCTTACAATTTTGGGCAACAACATTCCAAGGTAAAAATCAATTCTATTGAATGGTGAAGGATCAGATCATGTCAATGAGAGGGGGAGATGAATCAATGACACAATAATTTGATCATATTTTTACTTTTGTTAACGCAAAAAAAATTGAACACAATATTTTATCGTGGAACCCAATTGGGAAAACCACAAACACTTTTCTATTAACTGCAAAATTATGTTTTACAAGTTACAATAGAAGGAAGATGTTCTTCCTCTTTAGATCAACACCCACTGATCAGAATGCACCCACACCCTTGTTCACCAGCTCCAACTGGTAGGAGGTTACATCCCCCTATTTAGTCAGCTACAACTGACAAGGAAGCACCTACTCCCCTGCAGGCTCCAACCTGCCCTTACATCTCCCTGCCACTCTATGTTCATCAATCTGGAAATAGGATATGAAGTCCAATAATGGTATTCTATATTAAACATTGGATTGTATAACTTCTTCTCTGTCTCCTTCTATTCTTGATCTTCAATAAGACATTGATAGACACACTTTCTAATTCACATCTCAGCATATTTATCAGCCTTTAAATTTTTGAAAACAACTCTTCATAAACAACATGTATGTTCATTTAATATTACATAACCCTTGTTTTAAGTAACATAGTCTATAACATGAATTTTCATAACCACGCATCATTTTAACAACCATTTGACATGTTTTTCATAAATCGATCATAGCTATGGATCGATTATTATAAGGGAAAAACTCTCTATCGCCAAGGGTAAACCACAACAGACAGGTATGACTGCATAAATCAACTCAATTCCAACATGTGTTATATAAACTAATGTGAAATATGAGGAAGAAGCCTACCTCGATCCAATCGTTTGATGTCGTTCCACCATTGAGAAATTTGACCCAAATCTTTACACCTGCAAGAATTTCTCAACAAACAAACGATGCAAGTATATAGAGACAATGTATAAAATGAGTTAACACATCAAATAGCACAATCCATTAATAAACATTACAAACATTCCCATGGATAATAATCATATGTTTGCAAGATATCGATAGGATGGGAAAGGAGTATTTATATTAATAATTGATCAACAGAAGTATCAACATGACAGACTTCCATGTTGTCACAGTTTGAAACCAAGAAACCAAGTTCCTTCCAACTGGGTCTCCACCACTTCAATCCTCCACCAAAGGCAAGCTCATAGAAAAGAGGTAATGAGGTCCTCTCGACAATAAGGAAAGAGCTTGGGGCCTGAACACTATGTTCAGACTTGAGGGAAAAAGGGATGCAGACTCAATATGAAATAATTTCTCCAAAGTAACTTTGCTCTCAAAGTTGAATGCTTTCTCCTTTTTTTCCATAGCTCGAAATTGTGCTCTTATAGCCTCCAGAATGCAACTGAAGGGCCGAGTCGGAATGTTTCTAGTATGTGGAAGGCCAAAGATCAGAGATCTTCTATCATGACATGGAAATCCGACCTCATTTTGTATTTTCTGTCACAAATCCTGATATATGCGAGCTGTAGTGGAGCAGCAAGCGTATACGCATCTTGCAAAGTAGTTAGGGAGAATATATGTAGAAAAATATATATTTTTGGCTCTGGATTTATCAAGAAAGGGATTGATAAGTCTGCAAAGGGAAATGGAAAAAGGCCCTTTGTGCAAGATAGCAATGTTGAGGAAAATCTTTCTATAACAAATGCCCCCTAATGTGTGAGATCAGAGGAGTATCTGCGATGGCCGAAATACATTATAAATAACCCAGAAGTTGAGTGGTAGAGAACCAGCTAGACAAACTCAATTGCTCATTACATTATGTACTGACTTTGCATACATGGCCGCCAAGAATACAATGCAGATCCATGTGGAAAATATACCTATAAGTGTTCATGGCCATGAGTAGGAAAGTATAAATGTGGTTGCATGCCAATAGTTGTCATAGTCACGAACAAGGCCCTGTGAAACTAGTCTGAAAATCAATCTGAAGATATTTGTATACCATGGAGTACAATCTAATCTCCCATGATCACTGAAGTCAAATAGGTATTGGTCCAATGAAATGGAAGAAACAACTCAGGAAAGTTGCATCCACAAAGTAATGTCTTCAAGTCTTCAATACAATTCACCAATGGTGCAAGTCTACATCATGTGAATAAATGAGTTGAGGTCGAACATGATGAGACATTGTTTGATTACCGGTCATTGAGGTATACCGCAAACAAATGCGAGACAACCTATCAATGATGAAAGTAGGTATCAAGGCATTGAGTACATCTCTACAAATGTGAATAAAGGAGTTGGTGTCGAACACTTGAGAGATCCATTGATCAGGAGACATTGATGTATTCCCATCTATCAATGGTGAGAGAGCCTACCACTAATTACTACAAGCCTCAAGATACTCATAAAACTCTAGGTCTCGTATCCAGAATACATGAGCTGAATTCGATGGAAAGAGACCTGCTGAAAGGAGAGCATTAAGGCATCTCTCATCATTCAGCATGAGGAACAAAGCAGGAGCTTCATGATTTGGTGGAGATCGGATGAAGAACATGTTCATGAACTAATGACCCTCTGCATCTTTCACGTGTGCCAAATGCAAGCGATAAATGAAAAAGACCCTCTGAATAGTAGCCAATGATGAAAATTGCTGACAAAGGTGAGGAAACCACCAATAAGGCTAATGGCATCCAAGAAACTGCACAAATCCCAAAGTGTGAATAGATATCTTATCGTCGAACACAAGGGAAAGCACCCAGTCAATGACCCATGATGAAATGTTGATTGTTGGGTTCAAGGTGACCTACCAATGATGAAATTAGGGCCAGGGTGCATCATAAGACCAAAGAATCATGTGATTCTGAGACAAACTAAGGGTATGGCTGACGTGCAAAGTCAATATTTTTTAGGAGTGGTCGAAACAGGTTGATAGACTTCCTTTGAACAATAACATGAGACATACGGTGGACTCCGACAACATAGTATTAATGATGTGACAACTAGATGCGGGAGGCATCCATAATGTTCTCTATAGTGACTGGAAGATTAACCAGTTGATAGAGAAAATTTTGTAACAAGATCAACTTCCTAAGGCCATGCTAAACCCAAAATTATGATGATGCAAGGACTCAATAACTTTGTGCTCTGTTCAAAGGCAATACGGCTGCTGTCAATTAAAATATAGTACTCCCTTCACGCCCGTATTTTTTTTGTTTTTTCATAACAAGTGAATGCTATGATACAGAGGAGGGAACGAGTGTCACAAGTAAGCAAAACTAGTTCCAGCAGTGGAATGTACCTATGCTCAATGCAAGGAAATGCATGTGGGAGATGGACACTCGAGGTGATGTTCCCTCCAAGGTATAGGGTGTCAAATTGCGAAGGATAAAAAACAAGGCTTTGCTTGGTTGAGGATGCAAACTGCTTGGGCCATGGTTTATAATGCAAAGTGAGAACCGGCTAAAGGCTCAATACTGCAAGCGAGGGCATGAGATGCAATCACAAATTAACACCAAAAAATAGCCTTTTATATATCTTTTAGTCTACTTGGTGTGAAAAAGGGCTAAACTTGTTCCAAATAGACATCTTTTCAAATCCAATTTATGAGTGTGAAAAAGACAAGTTCACTCGACAATCTTTTCCATTTTTGATAGCGAGTCGGAAAAGAGCTTAACTAAGACTCATGATCTTTCAAATCCAATTTTAACAAGTGTGAAAGGGACAAATCACTCGATGATCTTTTCAATTTTTAATAACGAGTCGGAAAAGAGCTTAACTAAGACTCGTTGGGATATTCTAGGCGGAAAGTCATGGGGGAGGCCAAGGCTCCCGTGCGGACCTTTTGTGGAATGTCGGTATCTTACAAAGAACCAACAGAAGCTCAAGAAAACCTAAATCTCTCCAAGTCGAGGAGGGAAAAATGCTAATGGAGGTTATCGTCTCCATGTTATATCGGATAATGTATATTCCTAAAAACGACATAGGCGGAGGAATTGGATACCCCACGAGACCATCCCAATCAAAGGGAACATCGTCAATACTTGGAGGGAGAGAACTTGGGAAGAGTAAAACTCTCTCTTGTTCAGAAGGTGAAGTAATAGAACTGCTAAGGACATGGCATAGAAGGCATAGAACTAGAACCAGAAGAGTAGGATTGACCAAAAATTGCATTGGCATGACCGCTTCCTTAGACTTATCACTCTCAAAGAGAAGAGTGGGGTCGATCAAATATTGCATCGATATGACCACTTCCTCAACCATTGGTTTAATAGGATGTGATACAACAAGGTCAAGAGGTGTATCACCCCAAAAAATAGGAGTGTTGTCGATCAAAGATTGCATCGATACGACCATTGGTTGAACAAGATGCGAGACAACAAGGTCAAGAGACACATCACCCCTAAACATAGGAGAGGTGTCGATCGAAGATTGCATCGACACAACCATAGGTTGAACGGGATGTGAGACAACAAGGTCAAAGGATGCATCAACCCCTAAATAAAAAGAGGTTTCGGCCGAAGATTGCATCAACATGATTGTTGTATCAACCAAAGAAGTAATAAAGTTTTGTGAAACCATAGATGCCTCAGAACCTGAAGGGCCCTTAGGTGAGCCCCATGCTTTTGGTATCCCAGCAGTAATAAGACACAAACGAGTAAGGTGACTTCCTTCGCAAGTCCTACAAAGGAATCTAGGCTTACGTATGAGACGTCTAGGCTTCTCAATCATATGAATGCCCCCAGTATGACTTGTAGTGGTTGGTGACATGATCCTAGCATGACTTGCAGAGGCTAGTAGAAAATCTCCAACATGACTAGAAGAGGTTGGTGATGAATCCCCAACATGACTAGTAAAGGCTGGTGATGAATCCCCAACATGACTAGAAGAGGTTGGTGATGAATCCCCAACATGACTAGAAGAGGTTGGTGATGGATGTGCAGTGTGAATAGCAATGACTAGACATGTGCCTCCAACATGACTTGCAGCGGCTGGTTGCAGGTCTTCAACATGACTCGCAGAGGTTGTCAACCAATATCTAACATGACTAGCAGAGGTTGGTGATATAATGCCAATATGAAACGTATTGACTAGACTTGTGCCCCCATCATGACTTGCAGCGGCTGGCTGCAGGTCTTCAACATGACTCGCAGAGGTTGTCGACCAATCTCCAACATGACTAGCAGCGGTTGGTGATATAATGCCAGTATGACACGCATTGACTAAACTTGTGGCGGTGGTGAATTGTGGCATTTGAAACCAAGGTCCAAGGAAATATTAGTTTTGAGAAATTGTAGGCCACGAAGGATCATGGTTTACACCCTTTCCCTATCCAATAGGATAGTATCCGCCTCCATACTGATTCATAAAGGGTTGTAAGGGCATCGACACTGAGGAAGCCTCTTGCGAAGAGAAAGCAACATGACCAGGGTTACTCATGTGAGGATATATGTTTCCCCCAGACGAAGGAACTTCATGAGGGGGGTTTCCCATACTACAAAAATAAATTCCCCCAGATGAAACACTAGAGGACAGATGGAGGTCAGCCATGGGAAAAGTGTTCGTAGGAAATGACATGGCAGAAGAAGGATAAGTGGACGGAATGCAATAAGTAGAATGATTGCATAGTTGGAAACTTACTTCTCGCATAGTGGATTCATAGGAAGGAAGATTCCAATCTCCTACCGTAAGAGGTATTTGAAGGATATGACTCCTACCAAACAGAGAGGGATAAGAAGGAGGCATCGTGCCCCCAGACCCAAACCTTGTATTTGCATAAGGAGGTGAGATAGAGGATGGCAAGTGCGAAGACATATCAAGTATACCATGAGAAAAATGATTAGAGACCTAAGGCATGGACTAAGTATTATAATTCTGCATACCATAATGCGAAGTGGAAGGATCCATCCCCATAAAATGAGCGGAAAACATGGGGGGGTAGCAGTAAATGAGGGAGCAAAAGGAACTCCATTGTCGATGTTAATGAAGACTCAGTATAGACTCCTAAGGACAACTAGTAATCAAAGAGCATACCAAAAAGTCAAACGGCCAATATGCATGCAAACGGGATAAAGTGGTTGAGTGGCCTCCCTCACTAAAGAAGGTATACCTCATCCGGGAGGGACCTCAGACTCCTTGCTAAAGTTTGGAGGTAATTGAATCAGTTATAAGGACCCTCGTAGGCTTAACAACCAGTCAATCAGATCCCCCCGGAGAGGTAATCTTCTATAAAGGTTGTGTGTTTTCCGACCCCTATCTGACTCAAAATGCAAGAAGAATAACCCCTGCAAGTAACCTATGAGAAACCTAAGTCAAGAAACTAATCAACCACTGTATAACCGATGCATAGGCGAACAGTCGTAAGTCTGGATTACCATATGGGCAGGATAGCAAATCCTGAAACCTTGAAAGTACCGCCTCTCACAGAGGTATGGATACTAGCAAGATCGCCAAATACGAATAAATCCACAGAAATAGCTCTGACGCTAGGTGAGTATCCAGGGGTTATCCCTTCAACAAACTTCGTGTGACCTCATGCTTAACTCCTGTGTGAGCGGAGCCTCCTGATATTACCAATTATACAGTGGATTTCTCAACTCCCTGTCTCAGACACATATGTTGATTTAATTGCCTTGGAGAAGTTTACTCACAAAATCCTATTCCAAGGCACTAAATCCTAGGCTAGTTTGTGCACCCTAAACAATAAAATCGTTACTAATAAATTTTAGTTTAAAGCGTAAATTTTATTGACCGTGATTACTCAAAAAGGTATGGAAATGAAACTCATGGTGCTATGACTCTGCATAAAAATAAAAATAGATATAATGCAAAGCCTAACTTTAACTTTTCAGTGAATGATATGCTAAATAAAAATAGTGCAATCTTCAATTTTAACTCTACAACTCAGAAGTAAAATGCAATCTTTCACTAAATGTGCTAAGCTAATGATAAAGGTTCCAAGACAAAAATACCAACCAATGCAAAATACCTATTTTTTTGTATTTTCAATGTATTAAAAAGAAAATGCATGGACTGATAAGAGAATTGATATATAACTTCTACTGCGTATAAAAGCAATCACTCGAGCAGAATACCAAGCAGCTAAGAAGACAACCCAACTACCAAGGACCAATAAAAAACGAAAAACAAAGAGAAAGACGCCACCCAAAAATTCAACTCCAAACAGGTTTCTTGTCATCCCAGATAATCTCAACAAGCACCACAGAGACCTAAGAAGGATCAGGGATCCTCAAAACCTACCCAGCGGTCACTAAACCAAGAAAGGGGAAGTGGTATAGATGACTGCTAAAGATAAAAGGGCGTATATACACCTCTTGCAGTGAGACAACAAGAGTGTATACATGGCTTTCAGGGAAAAAAGGGCGTATATCTTTTAAAACAAGGCTAGGCAAGGGTAAAAGGCAAAAAAACTCAGACCCAGAGTGAACAGACTCTGTCCAACTATGATACGACAAGAAACACAAAGGAAAAAGAGCAATGTAAGAAGAAAAAATACTTCAACCCTTAGAAAGAAGATGTAATATACCAGATATAAAAAGTATGCAAAACAGAAATAAAATGCTAGAAATGGTAGAATAACAGTAATATAACCAGCATAATCTCCACAATAACACAGAAATGATATAAGAACAACACCAAAAATAACACTTTGATTCAAAAAGCAATGTTCATGGGCCTCTTCGAGGGGGCAACCTCCAGTCAAACATCGCTCTATTACAATAATCTCCAAGCTAGGGTTTTCATACTGTTGTTCATTATAATTGCTTAATTAATTTCAAACAACCAAGTGATACATGAATTGTCAACCCAGGGAAGTCTTTTTATTTCAAATATAACCACGCACTATATATGCTCAATTCCAAAAGAAACTTAGAGTTGTAGTAAAGAAACTTATACTAATCACACTTGCTTGAACGAACTGAAGTTCTGAATTAAATCACAGGAAGCAACCTCCCTATTGCAGATCTTAAAGATTAATCTAAGAATCCTGGATTATATTAAAATAATACTTGCAATAGGAAAGAACTACTATTCTGCAATCAGAGAATAGGACCCTTACTCTCAAACAGAGACTTCCGTACTGACACTCTTTCATGAAAACAGTAATGCAGAAAAAGATAACTCTATCTAGCAGAGAACAAGGCTATCTAGTTCCTTCCTTTCTAAGCAGGAACCTTAAGCCTTGTTTCTGTTTAGCACACTTGTGAAATGGAGACTACAGAGAACAGAATGGTCTGATCCATTCCTTTCTGAGAAGGGACCCTTAACCCAGTCTCTAGCTAGCACACTTGCAGGAATAATGGAAATCTAGAGAGGACAGGATGTTCTGATTCCTTCCTTTCTGAGCAGGAACCTTTAACCCAATCTCTGGCTAGCACACTTGCAGCAGTAAATGAAATCTACATAGGGTAGGATATTCTGATTCCTTCCTGTCTGAGCAGGAACCCTTAACCCAGTCTCTGGCTAGCCTCATAAAATCATCACACAAGATTGCTAATAAAAAGGATTACGAATTTCATTCAATAAACTAAGACAAAGTCAGTAGTGTTTCAGCAAAGCGGAATTCATTAAAAATAGTGTTTCAACAAACAAAAGTTAACCAAAGCATAAACAGGTATTGTACTAACACACTTCTAAACTAATGGGTGAATCTTGTGAAGAAGGTGGGCCCTCCCTTCTCACAAGATCCCCCTGGAACGAGGAGCTAGAGAAGGATACTCAAAGCAGTCTTTTATTCATCTATAAAAATATCATATTACAGTCTGAAAAATGAAGTACGTCCCTCATCTGAAGCTTTTCAATACATAAAACTTGGATGCCTCGAATGATGATTCCTCTTATTTAAAGAGGGAATCCCTTCGATACAATATATCAAAAATTACAATGTGTATCTGAGTCCTATCTTTAGTCGGATCTTCTTTCTAAACCAGAACAGGATGTCCTAGTCTCACGCAACAGAAATGCTATTACAGGAGCTGGATGAGGCATTGTTGTTACGACTGGAGTAACATCTTCTTCTCGTAGCTGCCAATGTTGTTTCAGCATCGCAATTCTCGGGCTGTTTCAGCCACGTGAATTGCGATTTTGACTATGTCAGCTTTCTGATATAGGAGCGATGGTTGGTGCTTGTTGACTGCTGACTGTAACGGCTTCCTTGTGTTTCAGCATGTTGGTTCTGGCGGTCTCCTCTATGTTTCATCATCTGCGACTCCGGACTGTGTAACAGCTCTGTGTTTCAGCATCTGTGACCTTGGACTGTGTAACAGCTCTGTGTTTCAGCATCAGCGACTCTGGACTGTGTACAGCTCTGTGTTTCAGCATCTGCGACCTTGGACTATGTAGCAGCTCTGTGTTTCAGCATCAGCGACTCTGGACTGTGTACAGCTCTGTGTTTCAGCAATAGGCTTCAAATGCTAATCTGCAGTCTAATCAATGGTTAAATACAAAAGTGATGTAAAATATTATGCAAAACAGATTAAACGTATAGTAATGAAAAGGGACATTGTATACCTTTGGGATGATCAGATAAAGTGATAGTATGAGTCTAAATATGGGTGATCAAGAGTATAATAGTGGCAAAAAGTATAGGCAAAAATGTACATTGTGTGGACCTAACATCCCCCCCAACTGAAGGTGTTGCATGTCCTCAGGCAACTCACTCTGAATCAGAGTCTGGATACCGACTCTGATCATGTAAATTACTCAAGCAGTAACTTTGGGAGGTACTATTTGTTGGCGTTCTGAACCCTTGCACCTGCTGTAATCTTTGTCATGTTGTTGTTTCTGCCTTTTTAGGTAGCTTATAATTGACTTGATACCTTTCTATTGGCAACCAGAGAATGGGAAAATAAAACCGGTACCCTATCCAATTTTCAGCACAATGTCTAACACACTGGATGTAGTTCGGTATCCTGGAAATTGCTACTTCTAGGTTGGCAGGACCAAAAGGATTGTGCTGTTGTCTTTTCTCCATGGATCGCTGCCAAAACAGGTTATTGTCCTGGAGGGCAGGAATATCTATGGATCTGATGATGTGCTCACAATCCTGGAGCACTTCTGATTGTAGTTGCTAAACATGTTCAGTCACCCCTGGTTGTTTTAAGAACTCATAATAGTCTGTGATAAAAGTGGATGCCTTATGTGGTTCTGGTCTAATCCAGAGGAAGCGATTATCTTCATTGTGCTTAGCAGCCAAAAAGTCATTTTGCCACAAAATCTGATTATAGAGAAAGGAAGTGAATGCTTGAATTTGAACATCCCCAACAAGGGGATTTATGTTTAGCAGCATGTTTTCAGGAATGGCCTCATTATGGAAGTATGCCTCACATAAGAGGTGTTGATCCCTAGTAGAGGCTGCTACAAAAGTCTTGACAAAATCTGCTGGTTGTATTACTCCATGGGGTTTACCTTCTATAATGGATTTGATCTGAAACCATGTGAGTCTCTCCATAAGGAATAAGGAGTAGTTACAATATGGCTTTCTTGTGGCGAGTAGCTTCTATACCAGATCAAATGTCAGGACCAATCTGCCTTTCAAGTCTTTGTTCTTCTTCTTGAAGTCACGAGCTTCCTGGCGTATCTGTTCTAATGCTTCCCAATTTGAGAAAGTATGATTTGTCCAGGTTTGTCTGTGCACTTGCAGGTTTTTGGCCTATGTTTCAGCATATTCTTTCTTCCATTTTTGTATTTTTGCGTGCTCATCCCATAGCTGAGTCTGTGTTTCAGCATTGGAAGTAGTGGGATTAGGTAAGGTTTGAGTAGATTGTTCCCTGGAAGTGGAGAGATCGATCTGATTGGGAGGTGCAAATTCCTCCATGGGCATTGTTTGCACAGCCTTGTTGACAACAGTAGGGGCTTCTCTTGCTGCAATGTCGGGTTCATTCTTGAGCCTGGGAGGGCCTGCTGGTTCTTGTGTTGCAGCAGTTTCCATTTTAAGCTTGCTAGGACCTGCTGGTTCTTGTGTTGCAGCAGGTTCAATTTTGAGCTTGGTAGGGCCTGTTGGTTCTTGTGTTGCAGCAGGTTCTTCCTTGACTTCAAAAGGTGAAGGAGTAGGTGTTGCTCCTGGCACTGGAACTTGAATCACCTTATAGCTTGCCTGATAGTAAATATCTCCACATTGGCAGCACATATATTCTTTGCACAGGCTTTCTGTCGTTTGTTCTGACAAGGTTGCTATACGGCTTAAGGTGTACGAATTGAGTTCCTTTTCATATGCTTCCTTTGCCCTGGCTAGTTCCTGCTTATATGCTTCCAGTTCTGATTTTAAAAATTTGTTTTCCTGCAAGACAGATTCCATTATTGCTTCTGATTGTTGGGAAGGAGCAGCAGGAATGGTAGCTGATGCTTGTGTTTCAGCTTCTTGGTGAAGGAAAAGTAAAGTTGCAGCACCCTCAACCTCTAAGTCCTGTATATCAATTTCAGTAGTAGCGGCTGGTTCTTGTGTTTCAGCCACTGAATGGGTAGCTGGTTTTTCAGCCACTTTGCTTGAGGAGGGTGGTGTTGCAGCATCTTGGGCCTGAGATTCCTGTAATTCAATTTCAATATCAGTGGCTGGTTCTTGTGTTTCAGCCACTGGATGGGTAGCTGGTTGTGTTTCAGCTGCCTTATTTGAAACAAATGATGTTTGGGCGTCTGGTTGTTGTAACTCAATTTCAATGTCAGTGGTTGGTTCTTGTGTTTCAGCCACTGAGTGGGTAGCCGGTTCTTGTGTTTCAGCTACTTTGTGTGAGACAGATGATGTTACAGTATCTGGGGCATCTGGTTCTTGTGTTTCAGTGCCCATGGTTGGAATAGGCAAAGATCCCGGGAGTGGGGAGGTCAAAGGTGTACGGGGTATCAGTCGAATTGGTGGGGAATCTAGGGTAGTGGCCACAAAGGGTGGCCTTGTTGAGCTTCTTGTTCAATTTTTTCGTAAGAAGGGTGGAAAGGGGGGAGTTTGCTTCCATTTTCGGGAAGGTCGTTCTTCAATGATGGGGCAGGAGGGATTATCCGGTTCAGAGTCATCACTTAGAATATGGAGGGCGGGAGTAGAAGACTTTGGTGTGGTATGCGGTGGTTCTGGTATGGTAGGGGGACTGGTTGGTTGTGTGGGCGGGCTATTGGGTATTTCGGGGGAATCTGAGGGGTTTTGCAGTTGCTTCTCCTGAGGATTTTCAGGAACTTTGGCAGCTGGTTGAGGGTTTATGGGTGGGTCGTTTAATGGACGGTTCTATTGGGAAAAACCTCTATGGATGTGTAATTGCACAAGACGGTGGTGGGTAAGTGACAGGGTTGGATCTTTGGCCTTTTTACAGTAATGTGCCATATTTTTCAAACATCCTAGCAGATAGTAGGGAATATTGACCCATTTGTTAGGCCTTAAATGAGAAAGTAAAAGAAAGTTGTGCTGGTAGACTACCTGATAGCGACCTTCGCAGGTCAGGTAGTGCTTGATGAATCTGGCGACCGCCGGCCATGGGGGTGGCAGTGAGCTGAGCTGAACACCCCTGCCCTTCAATTCAATTTGTTCCCCGGGCAGGAAGAAGCTCTGTTGAATGTTGTCGATGACATGCTTTCGGTTGAACTTTCAAGTGTCGTCAATGGGGAGGCCTGAGACGTCTGCTATTTTGTCCTCTGTGACAGATATTTGGACGCCTGCGACGAGAGAATGGTCCTCCTGGAGATTGTGAGTGAACTATAGGACTTGTTGTTCATTGTATCCTTGAAGTCTGTGGAATTAATTGAGCCACCCTGCCTGCTGGAAGATTTGATACGCTTCTGGATAGTGTTCAAGCAGTGCTGTGGTGGCGGGCTCATTTCTTATGACAGATCCTCCCATTGTCACTAGCTTGGTGAATTACAGCGTCGAGATTTTTTGTATTAGCTCTGCGTAGAGTGAGTTTGAGCAATGTTATGCAGGAATAGTGGTTAAATGCAGGAAAGGGTGGTGAATTAGGGATGGCGGCGGTAAAATCGGGTGTAATGATGATATCGCGGATTTGATGTGTACTTCCCCTTCCGTCAAGTGTGGTTAGTCATAATTACACTTGAATGGTCATAATGACGTAGAATCTGTCTCATTAACTATAGTCTAACTGAATTGAATAAAATTTACATACCTCGCCTTACCGTTTGATTCGTTCTGCGAACAACATATCATGTATGTCCGTGGTAGTCCTGTCGTGGTAGAGACTTTTGATCGAATAGATGAATTGTGTCAAGGGTTTTCTCTTTAGGAGGACGAACTATAATCTGAGGGCGTAAAATCTTGCTGACAGAAAATGGTGAAAGACAGGTGTTTCAGCAACAGAGAGGAACGAAATAATTGTTGTAGATGAAGAACTACTGAGCAATAGTGTTTCAGCATCTGAAGAAAGTCAAAAGTGTTGAACGGTGGTGTTTCAGCATCGGAAGAAACAAAAAGTGTTGAACAATGGTGTTTCAGCATCAGGAAAAATGATGAAAGGTTGCTGGCAACGATGTTTCAGCAACAGGGGAAAAAAAATGAAAAGTTGTTGGTAATGGTGTTTCAGCAACAGAAGGGAAAAGGCGAAACAATTGTTGGACGGAGTTGTTTCGTCGATGAAAATGGTAAGGAAATGGCGGACTGGAGTGTTTTGGGAGTGGGAAGAATAAAAAGTGATGAACAGTAGTATTTCAGCATCGGGAAAAATGATGAAAGGTTGTTGGCAACAGTGTTTCAGCAACGGGGGAAAAAAAATGAAAAGTTGTTGGTAATGGTGTTTCAGCAACAGAAGGGAAAAGGCGAAACAATTGTTGGACGGAGTTGTTTCATCGATGAAAATGGTAAGGAAATGGCGGACTGGAGTGTTTTGGGAGTGGGAAGAATAAAAAGTGCTGAAGAGTGGTGTTTCAGCATTGGGAAAAATGATGAAGGGTTGCTGGCAACGGTGTTTCAGCAACGGGAAAAAAATGAAAAGTTGTTGATAAGGGTGTTTCAGCAACAGAAGGGAAAAAGTGAAACAATTGCTGGACGGAGTTGTTTCGTCGATGAAGGATGGTGAGGAAAAGGTGGACTGTAGTGTTTTGGGAGTGGGAAGAAAAAGAAGTGTTGAATAGTGGTGTTTCAGCATCGGGGAAAAAGTGAACAGTGCTAAACAGTGGAGGTTCAGTATCAGAAGCAAGTCAAGAGTGTTGAACGGTGGTGTTTCAGCATCGGGAAGGTCAACAATGCTGAACAGTGGTGTTTCAGCATTGTGGAAGTCAACAGTGTTGAACAGTGGTGTTTCAGCAGCGTGGAAGCTTGTCTCTTTGAAGTGGGATCATCATCTTCTAGTAGTTGTGCTTCGATCGGGAATCTGCAAAAATCGACTGTAGCATGGTATTTCTTGACAGGGATTATTAGTAAACAAAATCTAATCTAATCTAATCTAATACTAAAGAAAATTAACTTAAAAGAATTAATTGCTATTAGGGCTAGAAACTCCCTCAACGAAAAGAAACTGGGTGTCTGCCATGCATGTGGCCTTAAAATCTTCTTTAGAAATAGGTTGTTGGTACAGACGGAGCCGATGACCATTTACAAGTAACGGAGTTCTGGAATCATTGATTGTAAGGAGCCTTACTGTTCCATTGGGGAAAACTGTGTCTACTTCGTAAGGTCCAAGCCATCTTGTACGCAGTTTCCCTTGAAATTCTTTGAACCGGGAATCATACAGTAGGGCCCAATTACCTTTTTGGAACTGTTTGTTCTTGATATTTTTGTCATGCCATTGTGATCTTTGTTGTTGAATTATGGTTGTTTGTTGAATGGCATCTAATCTTTTCTCCTCTAGTTCATTAAGCTGCTGCAACCTGGCTGTCTGTGCATCGGTTAGATCAAGGTTGACATCTACAGTAGTCCTTAAGGTTTTTATCTCAAATTCCACAGGAAAAATAACACTCTTTCCATAGACTAACTCATAGGGAGAAAATCCTGTAGTATTTCTCCAGGTAGTTATGTAGGCCCATAGTGCTTCAAGGAGCTTGTAGGACCAATCCTTTCTACTTTCCTTCAATTTTTTTGTGAGAATGGATTTTATTACCTTGTTTGTGCTTTCCACCTGTCCATTAGCTTGGGGGTGGTATGTCGTAGTCATTCTCTGTTGAATGTGATATTTCTGAAGGGTGGCTTTGAACCCATGAGAGTTGAAAGGAGGTCCTCCATCTGTAACTAATTCTCTTGGCATTCCAAATCTGGTGAAGATGTCTTTAAATAAGAAATCTATAATTGCTTCTTCAGTTGCTCTGTGGAGTGCCTTGGCTTCCACCCATTTAGTCATGTAGTCTGTGCAGACCAGTATATAAACTTTTTGGTTGGGTGGAGGGTTGATGGGTCCTATGAAGTCTAAGGCCCATCTTTCAAATGGTTCAAGTACTACCTAAGGGTTTAATGGCATTTCATCTCTATGATAGGTTGGCCTACTCTTTGGCAGCTATCACAGGCCTTGACATATTTCTTTGCATCTTTAAAGAGTGAGGGCCAATAGTACCCCATCCTGAGAATTTTATATGTTGTTCTTTTATCCGCAAAATGCCCTCCACAAGGGCCATCATGACAAGCTTTCAATAAATCATACACCTCATCTTCTCTAATACATCTTCGAATCTCTTGATCAACTCCTGTATGGAAAAGGTACCCACTTATCCAACTATACCGAGCACTTTGATGAATAATACTTTTCTTCTCTTGGTAGGATAGGTGTGATGGTAACTTCCATGCAACCAAGTAGTTAGCAATATCTGCATACCAAGGTGAGTGAGTAGAAACTGCAAATAGATATTCATTAGGAAAGGAATCATCTACTGGGGTATCATCATCAGGTGTCAATCGAGAAAGGAAATCAGCAACTACATTCTCTTTTCCTGGTCTATCTACAATTGTAATATCAAATTCTTGCAATAATA